>JASDQU010305412.1:31803-54375 GCA_032191745.1 Picea mariana
AATTGATGATATTTTAGATCAATTAAAGAATGCAATCTTTTTCACTAAGTTAGACTTAAGAAGTGGCTATCATCAAATCCGTATTCATGACAATGATATTTGGAAAACAACTTTTAAAACCAAACAAGGATTGTATGAATGGATGGTAATGCCATTCGGGCTATGTAATGCACCCACGACA
This sequence comes from Picea mariana, assembly GCA_032191745.1. NCBI lineage: Eukaryota > Viridiplantae > Streptophyta > Pinopsida > Pinales > Pinaceae > Picea > Picea mariana. The sequence continues at coordinate 31,985 of JASDQU010305412.1, forward strand.
TTTATGAGGGTGATGAATGATGTGTTTAGACCCTTCATTGATGATTTCGTTATAGTCTACTTAGATGATATTTTGATTTTCAGTCGAACTTGGGAAGAGCATGTCAAGGATGTTAAACCGGTATTGGATGTACTTGTAAGGGAAAAATTGTATTTAAAGATGTCTAAATGTGAATTTGGAAAGACATCTTTAGTATATCTAGGTTACATTGTAGGGGGAGGTGAATTGAAGATTGATCCCTCTAACGTTGAGGTCATTGTAAATTGGCCTAAGCCAAATAATGTAACAGATGTAAGAATATTTTTGGGAGTAGCCCAATATTGGAGGAAGTTCATTGCGAACTTCTCCTTCATAGCTTCTCCCTTACACGCTTTGACATGTTTAAACAAAGTCTTTCAGTGGGAAGGTAAGGCACAGAAAGCCTTCGACAAACTAAAAGAAAAGATCAGCACATCTACAGTACTTGCACTACCAAATCTACAACAACCATTTGAGATAGAAACTGATGCTAGTGGTTATGCAATGGGGGCAGTCTTAATGCAACATAAAAAACCAATATGCTATCATTCTAAAAATTTCTCTAAAACAATAATCAACTATCCAACCTATGACAAAGAGTTGTATGCATTAGTACAAAGTGTTAAAAAGTGGAAACATTACCTAATGGGTAAAGAAACAATCATACATATTGATCATCAACCACTACAATATTTACAATCACAAACTAAGCTACAACAATCAAGACATTTCAGATGGATGGGGGTTTTCCAACAATTTCATTTGGTTATAAAGTATAAGAAAGGAATTCAAAACAAAGTTGCAGATATGTTATCTAGACCTCCAACAAATGCTTCTATTGTTATTCAACAAAGTCCTTTAGTTCATGCAAGCTATGTCGAACAATATACTAAGGATGAAGATTTCAAAGAAGTTTATGGATCACTAAGGAATGGTTATCAGAATGAAGAATTGAATTATCATATCGATGACAAGTTGTTGTATCATCTTGGTAAAATCTGTATTCCACAAAGTGAAAGAGTGCATGTGATAAGAGAAGCTCACACTTCTCTCATTTCAGGGGATTTTGGAGTAGGTAAAACCGTAGCACAATTACAAAAATTCTGTTATTGGCCTCGAATGAATGAAACAGTGTCCAAATATGTAAAAGGTTGTGTCATGTGTGCAATAAGCAAACCAAGTAACAAAAAGTTAGGCTTGTAAACTCCACTTCTAGTTCCTTCTCATCCATGGGAAAATGTTTCAATGGATTTCATAGGAGGTTTACCAATGTCTAGAAAAGGACATGACTATCTATATGTTGTTGTGGATCGATTCAGTAAAATGTGTATACTCATGCCTTGTAAAAGGAAGATCACAACTGAGATGATTGCTCATTTGTTCTTCCAAAATGTATGGGTCCATTTTGGACTTCCTACTTCTATTATTTCTGATCGAGATTCCCAATTTCTTGGTAAATTTTGGTCATCATTATGGGAACTTATGGACACAAAGTTGAAGAAAAGCACAACATTTCATCCACAAACCGACGGTCAAATTGAAGTGGTCAACAGGACTGTGGTACATCTTCTTCAAGGGTATTGTGCTAAGCATCCCAAGCTTTAGGATGAACAATTGCATTATGTACAACATGCCTACAACAGAGCTATACACTCTTCTACTCAAAAGCCTCATTTCGAGACATGTTTTGGGTACTTGCCAAAGTCTCCTTTAGACTTCATTTTTGGGAAAGATATAGTGGAATGTGAATAGGTTGATGCAGATAAAGCTCGAAGGTTTATTCACCAGATTCAGGTAATTCATCAAGCAGTGCAGGAACAGTTGGAATCAAGTCAGGCCAAATACAAAGAAAGGCATGACAAGCATCGCATAGATCATCATTTTCAGATTGGTGATCAAGTATGGCTTCATATCAGCAAAGATCGACTTTAAGGTGAAGGTAGAAAGTTGAAACCTATTAGGTATGGACCCTTTACAATTTTTGACAAAGTCAATAATAATGCTTTCCGGTTAGAATTGCCTCCTTATATGCAAATGTATTTAGTTGTTAATGTGGAAAACTTGAAATTGTATGAGCCGCCTATGATTATAGACCAAGATGTACAGGTTCAAGTACCTTATGTGGACGAGTTTTCTCCTGAGTATCTTAATGAACTTTAGGAAGATGTAATACTGGACAAGAAGGTCAGATCGTCACGAAGAGGAGACATGGAGTTTCTTCATGTAGAGTTAAAAGGAATGCATCCAAGCAAAGCAAGGTGGATAGAGACTGGAAGAGTGAGGGAATTATACCCTCACTTATTTTCTGAATGATTTCATACTTTTTGTGGCCAAAAAGCTTTCCAGTGGGAAGGTTTGATCCAGGTGGATTATCTCAAAATTCGATAGATTTAAAGTATTCAAATGGAAAATTAAATCTTACAAAGTGGAAGAGCTCGTCAGTAGCTTTCTGGTGACGTTCGTTTCAGGAAAAACGACCTCCAGGTGACAAAGATATGAGCAAGGGAAGTTTTGTCAAAAATGGTTATAAATGGGTTAAAATGGTCAAAAATATAATTAGAAATGGTTTGGTAAAAACAGGAGTGCCCTTGACCTTGCCAACACCGAGGCATCCCCTTGGTATTTAAAGGGATATCAAAAACCATATGGAAAAACCCAAAGTATAATGTCATAAAACCATATGGAAAAACCCAAAGTATAATGTCATAAAACCAAATGTTATACCAAAACACAAACCATATGATAAAACCCAAAAACGCGCCACATTATTTATACCATATGTGAAACTCGCACGCATATATTAAAACCATATGTTAAATCAACATATGATACCACCATATACTATATGTAAAACAAACATATAACAAATCGTGCCAAGGAGGGGAAGCCTACGGGTTTGACCCCGGGATTTCCACCCCCATAACTACCAAAGCTACCAATGCACCACCGCCATGGGACGTGGCAATTAATGGCACGAATAACTTAAAATTTGTGGATATTTGGGAGATTTCGGAGGGCGCATGGCCCATAGCTCGCACCCCCCCAAGACCATTGTTTTTTATTATTTAAATGAAGCATGGGCACGAATCCCGAGGGGGGAGAATGGGTTTTGATGCAGGCAGAGACAGGCACACAGATTGAGGTGATGCTACACAGTGATTGAAGTGAATTTTCACACAGATCGAGGTGGTATTTGCACACATTTCAAGGTGGTACATAATTGGCACGCATCCCGAGGCCGTACGCACTGTACAATCAGGGCAGATTTGAAAATTGTGCCAAAAAGGGCATTCGGAGTCCAGTTTCAGAAATATATCGAGTTTATACTCAAAAGTCTCAACTTTTCGCAAGGATTCCAGTTCCAGCTTTAGTTTTTGCATTCAGGCATCCAGACAGAAAAGTGCTCACAGAACCTTCCAGATACACAGAAAGGTATCCATGTTTATACTTAAAAGTCTCAGAATTTCATCTTGCAGCTGTTGTTGAAGTCTGTTACTGTATATGTCAGACAGAAATCAGAAGTCACTTTGCAAGCATTTGAATACTTAATCTATCAGCCTTCCCATTTAGAAAGTGGCTCGGAGAGGTAGCCAGGAAGTCTGGTGAACTCTGTTACCAATCCTTGTTCTTAGATAGTATGCTTACATGTTTATGTGTTGATGAATGTTCTTTAATTTTGCATTCATAAAGATGGTTAACAATTAAAAAAATTCACATGCAAGTAATGGTTAAAGATCAAGTAAAATTTTTAGATCATCATTACTTCATTTGAACAATAATTCATGATTTCTTAACATAAGTTTATTGTGCATGGTGTATGGTGTATCTCTTCTAGCAATATTTATTGATCATTGGATATTCTTCATTGCCCATTGGATATATATTGGATACATAATCTACTTGAAGTAAAAGTTGTAATGGGTAATCTGATTGAAGTTTTGAAAGTGTTAAAATTGTACTCGATACTGATTCACCCCCCTCTCAGTATCAACAATTGGTATCAGAGTGGGTTACCTTCAGTACAGTTTAACCACTGGAAGGAATATCCTAAGAAGAAATGGAAGACAACATTCCAAATGGGATTCCACCATTTGATGGAAGCAATCTTGAATACTTGAGTAATATAATGGAAACTTACTTGAAATATCTTGGGGCAGATGTTTGTTTCTTAGTTATTTCAGGGAGATTGTTGGAAGATTGGTTGTTGTTATTGATGTCAACCCTAGTCATTGGTTTTGGAACCCAAGGTTGATGAAGGTATTTGTACATGAAGGAAAAAACACATGTAGATACAACACCCATGGATGGATAATATACGTCATTCCGTTTCCGGTGGTAGGTGGCACGTCACGTGGATCCTCATGGTTGAGGATAAATGATTTTTTGAAGATGAACATGTGTATTTATAGGTCGACCCTGAAGATAATTAAAGAAAAGAATTACAAAATGAGAAAGTGATAGGTTGACCCTAATTTCAAAAGGAAGTGTCACAACAAGTATAAATACACATTGAAGACATATCATTTTATTATCCAAGAAAGTGTGCTAGATCTAGCATAAGTGGGTTTGCACTTGTGCTAGGAGTATGTGCGGAGTTTAGTGTGGAGAAAGTATAGGGTAGCGAAGTCTAAATGGACCAGAAGTTTTAGAATTGCAGAAACCCTAGTTTTCTGAGGCGTACACAGGCTGATAGTATAATAGGTAGCATGCATACACGCGCTGACAATATAATAGGTGTCAGACAAATTATATCACTTTTCTAATGACCTGAAAACATTAAATTGTCAAACCAGGGCTGGTAATCTTAGAGCTGCTACACTATATGCATGGGTAAGAAGCCAAATTACTCTATCTATAAAAGTCTCTACTTTCAAAATGTAGGAAAGGATATTTAACCATTAATTTCATCTATTCTATTTTAATCATCTATTGTCTACAACTAATGTTAATGAAACCATTTAACCTATGCCAAACTAGAGGAATTTAAATACCAAACATAACTCTAAGCTATCTTTTGAATCATCTAAATTTAACTTTGAATCAGAACTTCTATTCTATCATCCATTAATTCACAATTCATCTATCAGAAATGCAGAAAGAAATGTTTTAATCACCAAATTCATCTTATATCTTTTAGTCATCTACAGTGTTGTGGGTGCTAGTGGAGAAATAATCTATGAATCTAGATCTAAGAATAAAGATTTAAAATTCATTGTTTACAAAGGAAATATTAAACTTCTAATTTAGCTGAAGTAATCATAACAATGCTGAACAGAGTAACTAGTGCAAAATGGGTACGAAACACTAACAGTAACTCTATTCTATTTGTAAATCTATTTCCTATGGAAGGGAAATCCTATAATATTGTAAGGATAAATTTAATCTACAAAATCATGACTAACTCTTAAATTTAAACCTAATCCACTAATGATCAATCTAAGTCACTAACTCTACAATTTCCTTAAACCAACCTGTGTAAAGGTAAATGATAAAAACTAGTCAGACTACAAACTTACAATCTACTAATGAAACTCATTGAAATTCAACTACCATGCGTGAATTTATCTATATTAACAAGAATTCAAATGATCCAAACCTTATGAATTAATTTAAAACCTATTTAATTCACTATTTCTATCCTATAATTCGATCTACGACTTTAGCAAATTGATGATGCAATCTACAGAGCACAAAACATGGTTATTCAAATCTATCTACCAACTATCTAGGCTCTGTGCACAGAGATCACTCTATAGAATTATAATGCCATGTGATCTAAATTATAACATAATTCAATCTAACAGTTGCATATTTAAATCATAAAAACATGGAATAATTTCTACAGTGATTATTTCTATAGAAACAACAATCAACATCTACTTTGTATATCTACTATAAAATGAAGAGATCATCTACCTCTGGTGGTGGGCCCTCCCACAGAGACAAAGATCCATGTTAACATTTTAGAATGATCTACGCTATCATATCCATTCAAGAGTGATTGCAAAACGATTAATCCATGTGTTCAATCTTTAACCAAACATCAATTCAGAGAGAAAACCAGTATCATTCTATTAGCAAAAATCTCAGCCGAAGTTTTCAAAATCAATCGCCTCCTCATATCGGGGCAGACCCACTGTTTTATAATGTTTTAACTCTCGTTTTTGGAATCAGCGATCCTCCATCTAAGATAACTACCAACGCGAAAAATGGAGAATCCATGCAGAGTATTAATTACATAACAAACTTAAATGGGCGATCTCATGACACGAAGTGTCATGAGATTCGCCTCAAATCACAACTTCCAGTAAATGCGTCTATGCATATGTTCTTCGTTGGACAGGAGTCCAGCTTTTATGCTGAAGTGGCATCGAACTTTATGAATCTTCACGAGCAAAAAGGGGGTTGCGTCAACATATGATAATCAACAATAGCGTAGTAAAAAAGAGCTGCATCCCAATATTGCATTAGTCCATTAATCAAAGTATGCATTCTTTTACTTAACATTCAAAAGACTAAAACATTTGCAAAATGTATTAAAAGATTATCTCTTTACCTTAGAAACAGGGTTAGGCAGGGCAAAAGGATATAGGCTAGAAATGTAGAAAAATAGATATATGTTTGTCTAAAGGAGATATAAGATGCTGGTAACTGGTGCAGAATAGGTGAAAAACAAGTCAAAGATATGCAAAAATAGAGGTCATATTCATGGCCCAACATTTCCCCCAGGATGAAGTACTTGCATGTCCTCATGCAATAGGACTAGGAATAGGGGAATTAATGAGAACTTGGAAACCAGGAACAGTTTGTATCTTCAACTTTCTAACTTGGTTCTTTAATCTTCTGATCTGTGCTTGTCTCTGATGAGCAATCTTCTCAATATTCTACAACTTCTTAAGAAATTCTGTCTGCCTTCCTTTTAGTCGTTCTACCTTAGCTCTCAGATGGGTGTTTTGAATTATTCTCAACTCATTTTCTGTTTCTATATGCCTATTAAGAACTTCATATTCTTTAAGTTTCTCCTTTAGGCACACATTTCTTCTTATCAATCTGCCAAGGGAAATACATCCTTTTTCACTTCGAGAATCAACATCTGTAGGAGAAAAACATTCTGAATTTCCATCAACATTCTCTTGCATTGGTGTAGACATTGATTCATGTACCTCAGGGGCTTCTTCTGTTTTCTTACAATCTTCAACTTCATTTTCAACATAACCTTGAACAACATTCAAAACAGAGGTAACGAGGTTTTCAACAAGGTCTTCACTAGCTATAGGATGTTGAAAGTCAAGAACTTCAGTTGTTGAGTTCCCAGCGAGGTCCTGAACATCCTGTTTTGGAACAATCTCTTCTTCCTCAGGTATTTTCCCAAAGTCTTCAACACCTTTTGCCCATCTATGAAATTCTTTTAATAATCGTGACATGCTCCAAGTTGGACTTGGCTGGAAATATGTTCCTACTGTAGGTGTTTCATCCAGGTTAGCAATTCTACTTCTGGTCATAGGATTTGAATGAGAAGGGTTAGCTAAAGACTTCTCTTTAATTCTTGGTTTAAAAATGAAGTCCTCGACTCTGTCAGAGTCGAGGTCTTCATTCAATCTTAGTTCATCTGTAACTGCTTCCGATTCAATATACTCCATATTTTCTTTACCTAGATTTGGCTTCTCCATATACTTGTTTTCCTTTTTCTCTTGTATTTTCATTATTGGGTACTGGAGCTTCAGAGGTATCAGGGGACAATAGAAATCTCGACCACTTTTTACTTTCATAGGGTGTTTCTAGTTCAGTAATATCATGCTTTTTCTTCGTTCCTTGCCTTTCAGAAGTAACAGATGTAGGGGATTCGGGTAATTTAGAGGCAGATTGAAGCCGAGTCCATCTATTAGATAAAATTGTAGTTTTACTGACTTTTGTCTTTGACCTCGACTTCTTATATTTACCAGGTTTAAAATTCCCATGAAGACACCCTTCCCAAGTTAAATCTTTGGCTTCCAACGCAAATGAAATAAGAATTTTAATTAACCCATGGTGAGACAAACTACCCTTAGGATTAGTTTTACTTTTTTGAATTTGGTTCGCCATTTTTCCCAGGGTTTGGAGCAGATAATACAGAATTTTCATAGGGACAGTTCCTTCCAGATGGAGTAACAACTTAGCATGATATNAACCTTACCCCATAAGCCCGACAACCAGGTTTTAGGAATGCCTCTTGACCAGTAAGCATCCTTGAATTCGGGAATCAACAACTGATTAAAAATATCCTTTGCAACTAGTTTTCCTTTACACCATATTTCCCCTGTGCATGGAAGACCCACTGCCCAACTGATAAGACTCTCTGTGATTATCAATTCGAGGCCTTTGATAATAGTGCAATGCCCGTCGAAGGTTTTAGCAAATTGCAAAGCAATCTCCGTATCATATCCATCAAATTTCTCCAAAAAGGGCATCCATCCTACGACTTCAAAAATATGCTTGGTATCTTGGAAGTCTGCCGAGGAAGCAATCTTGGCCAGACTATCTGGTTCATGCCGACTAGCTACCATGTTTATGGGTATAGAGGTGAAGGTAAGATAGCGAATTATGTAGGTCAGATTGAGAATGGATAAGGGTAGAAACATTATGCACGATAAGATTAAACAATGTCTTAAACAGAGGTAAAACATCCGCAAGCATCATTATGTGTGGTTGATCAAACGTTTTCATCATTGATTAACCACCCCGAAGTACCAGAAAGTACATTACCAAAATCATGCAGCGATAATGGTGGTTTCATAGATACGATCTTAATCATGGCAAAGTTTACATCAAGTCGTGGGATATATAGTTTCTATGAGGATTCATCAAAAGTGGAGCGTCTGAGGGTATAAAAGAGTACACATGTTTGAAATCCTGTGAGAGTAAATGGAAAAAACACATCATATGGTAAAAATCATTATCGGGGAAGGGCATGTGCAATTATTTTGTCAAAGGCCAAATCTCGTTATGGAAGGATGGTGGCAATTGATCATTCTTTTAATAAAATTAAATGTATTAATAATTTGAATGATTAACTAAAGAAACACACACCTCATCCATTACTTACTGTTTTCATGTTTTGTAATAGGTGCTGAAGATCAGAGACTGAGTGTATCCTTTTCCATAGATGTCTCCTATTGACCACAATGCCTCTGTCCCAGCTACGCTGGTACAGAGACATTATAAAATTTATCCCTATTTTTCCTTTGATTTTAATGAATTATACAGCTGAAAAAATTCTCTGCAACAAAGTGCCCTCAGATCCTTTTGAAACCAATCTGATGTTTTTCCTGGTTGGAACTAATATTATTCTTTCTCATGAGTAAACTGACTAAGTACCAGATAGGTACAGAACTGGTACAAAACAAGTACTGAAAGAGTGCTGAAATAAACTGGTGCAAAACTGGTACAAAACAGAAACTGGAAAAATGATGAAATAAGATGAACAATAACTGCAGCGAGAACAATTTGAACATAGTGATCTCTAGCCAAACACCAAGCTCCAAGCTTTGTAACTGAAAAACCAACTACAACTAGACAAGTATCCGATACCTGTTGAGGTGCAAAAAACTTCCCATTTTGGAGAAAACAAATCTCTGACTAACTCTGAACCTGTCCTCCTTTTATTTCAAAGAGGAGTCAACCAAAATCATCAAATCTGCAACAACTTCAAAGCTTTTACCCGTGGTACAAATCTTTATTGTGTGAATAAATTTTTTGAAGTCGAACACAAAAAGAAGTCATTGGATTACCAGCCATTAATGTATGATGTTAACCAATGCGAGAGCACCCACCATTGATGTCAATGGGCCTCAAGGTACCTGTAGTACATATTATCAGGTAAAAATAGATATTCTGATGTCAAGTCACCTGTAAGATCTATCAACCAAGAGACATTAATGTATTCCCATGGTTGTTAGCAAGGAGATCTACCATTAAGGCATGCAAATTCCAGGGTACTAAGTAGTCTCTAGCCTCATTTCCAGATAAGGTGTTGATGTCGATGGAGTGAGACTTGTTGGAAGGTGGACCTTAATGTATTCCACATCATCCAACTCAAGTGCAAATAAAAATTTGCAGAAAATTGACTTGGTGGAACAATAATCACTTACTTGTGGATTTTACGAGCCCAAGTTAGTTACCGCTCGTTGCTTTTTCACATTTTGAGAGTCTGAAAAATGGCTAAAAGAAGACTCCAAGGGATTTTGTTTCTCGTAATAATCTACTAGGTCTGGAAAAGGAATAAGCCTATACCCAATAGATGCTCCTCTCATACTTTAATGAGAAACAAAGGAAGCAAACAAGTTCAAAATTTATTAGATTAAAGCAAGACAATATGGCAGTATTATAAAATGTTTCGCAAAATAAACAATCTTACCTTCTTACCTATTGTGAAAAATAAAGACGCTTCCACTTTGTACCTACCTCAATCCTGCAGAACTAAAAAAACATATCAAACAAGAAAGAAACTATATAAGAGAGAAAAAAATATTTTATTTTATTTTATTTTTTATTTTTATTTTATTTTTTATTTTTATTTTATTTTATATATATATATATATATATTTATTTATTTTTATATTTTTTAGATTTAAAAAGGAAAAAGAGTCAAGAAGTAACAAGAGAAGAGGAAGAATCTTCTCTTACTAACTCCATTTCTTTTTGTTTCGATATATCCTACAGGAAATCGTCTTTGGATAGAGGTTACTGATAAATTCTCAATCGATGTCCATTTACTATGAAAGAATGTTGTGAGTCATCAATGGTCTTAATCTTAACAGAATCGTTGTCAAAAACTGTCTCGACTTCATAAGGTCCTAACCAATGTGTTGTAAGTTTTCCCTTAAAAGTTTTGTACCTTGAATCAAATAATAAATCCCAGTCACCAGGTTGAAAATGCTTCTTTTTAATAAACTTATCGTGCCATTTACTTTGTTGATTTTGAATTAAAATAGTTTGTTGAATGGCATCTTGTCCAATTTCATCTAATTCATTCAATTGCATAACCCGTTGTTTATGTGCCTCATCCAAATTCAAACCCAATTCTGCTGCTATATGGAAGGTATGAATATGAAATTCTATGGGAAGAAGAATTTGTTTACCAAATACTAGTTCATAAGGGGTATGACCAGTGGTGTTTCGCCACGTAGTCCTATATGCCCATAAAGTCTCTGGAAGTATATCTGCCCAATCTTTATCGTGTAAATGTATTGTCTTGGTTAGAATAGCTTCTAAAACTTTATTCATGGATTCCACTCGCCCATTAGCTCGCGGATGGTATGAGGAAGACTTATAGTGTTTTATCCCATATTTATTTGTGAGTTCCTTCATTAGTTTAGAGGTGAATTGAGCACCTTGGTCAGTAACAATTTCTCGTGGAACACCAAAGAGGGTAAAGGTATCTTCATACATAAATTCAACCACTGATTTCTCAGTTGCTTGATATAAGGATTTTGCCTCTACCCACTTAATCACAAAATCTGTACAAACTAAGATATATTTCTTCTTTCTAGACATTGGGGAAATTGGTCCTACAAAATCAAGTGCCCATTTATCAAATGGTTCAATCACAACCTGAGGTCGTAAAGGAATATCATCTGCTACGGTAGGTCTCCCCATCCTTTGATAGCTATCACAACTTCTTACATATTTTGTTGCATCCTTAAACAATGTCAGCCAGTAATATCCTGATTGTAAAACTTTATATGCTCTTCTCTTATCAGAGAAGTGTCCTCCACATGGCCCGTCAAGACAGGCTTGAAGGATATCAGGAATCTCATCTTCCAGAACACATCTTCTAATGATCATATTAGGACTTGTATAAAAAATATCACTGCCTACCTAGGAGTAATAAGCATTTTGTTTGACAATCCTTCTCTTTTGTGGTGATGACAAATGAGCTGGCAATTTACCTGTAGCTAAATAGTTCGTTGTATATGCAAACCATGGGGTCTTAATAGCTACTGCAAATAAATGTTCGTTAGGGAAATTATCATTCACTGAAATGTCATTATTGTCTTGAGGAATTTGAGAAAGAAAATCTGCAACTAAATTTTCTTTTTCTAGCCGATCAACTATAGTGATGTTAAATTCTTGAAGTAACAAAAGCCATAGTGTAATCCTTCTGGTAGTAACTGGTTTGTTCATCAGAAATCTAATAGCAGAATGGTTGGTATGTACAAAAACTTCATACCCAGTGATGTAATGTCGAAACTTATTGATGGCATGAACGACAACCAAAAATTCCTTCTCTGTCACAGTATAATTTAATTCGGGAGGTGTTAAGTTCTTGCTAGTAAAGTAGATGGAATAATTTTGTTGGTTCTCTTTTTGTCCGAGTACTCCTCCTAAGGCAATGTTTGAGGCATCCGTGGAAATATGGAAAGGAAGAGACCAATTTGTTCCTCTTAAGATTGGTGCCGTGGACAATTTTTCTTTTAAATTCTCGAAAGCAATTTGACAATTATCATTCCAACAAATATCTACATCTTTTGTTAGTAATTTGAACATAGGACCTGCTATCTTTGTAAAATTCTCAATAAATCGACGATAATACCCAGCATGGCCCAGAAAAATCCTCACCTCCTTTTGAGTTTTTGGTGGTGAAAGTTTGACAATAACATCAATTTTGGCTGGGTCTACTTTGATTCCTTCTGAGGATAAATGGTGACCTAAGACTATCCCTTCAGTTGATAACATCCTACACTTCTCATGATTGAGGGCCAAGTTTGTTTCCTGACAACGAATTAAAACTTTTTCCAAGTTGTTCAGGGCTTCTTCAAAGGTGTTTCCATACACAGTAAAATCTTCCATATAGACTTCCACACAATCATGGATCAAATTAGCAAAAATTCCCAGGACTGCTCTTTGAAATGTGGCAGGAGCATTGCATAATCTGAATGGTAGCACCCCATAAGCATAGGTACCCCATGGACATGTGAAATTTGTCTTATCTTGGTATTTCAAAACAATTTGGATCTGATTATACCCACTATATCCATCCAGAAAAGAAAAGTATTTCTTTCCTGACAAAGTATCTAAGATCTGATCTATGAAAGGTAGAGGGAAATAGTCCTTCAGGGTTGCCTTATTGAGTTCCCTAAAGTCCACACACATCCTCCACTTCCCTGTTACTTTCTTAGGCACTACCACAAGAGGTGACACCCATTTACTATCATAAATTGGATAGATGAATCCCACATTTAGTAATTTCTGTAATTCTTCCTTTACAAAGTCTTTCAGGATAGGATTCATTCGTCTTTGTGGTTGTCTTACTGGTCTTATTTCAGATTGAATATAGATATGGTGAATACAAGTATCAGGATGCACTCCTCTCATATCAGTATACTCCCATGCAAATGCCCCTGATTGTTCTTTTAAAACTTTCGTTAATTGCTTCTGTTGATTTGGACTTAATCCATAATTAATATACAAGCTTTTCCTTGGACCAATCTCAATTGGAATAGTGGATGATCCTAAATGTTCATCAATGGTAAAACCATAGATGATGAGAATGAAGTAAATGACTTAATCCGTTCCTGGAATTCCTCATTAAAAATTTGATTGTATTGAGAATATGTTTGTGGAAATTCCACATTTTCTGTGACTGACAAGAACTGGCTCAAGATATTATCTTCTATTGGTTCTTGAAGAGCCCGAAACTCATCAATAGAAAACAAGGGTTCTTCCAAATCAGCCTCATTATAGGGACATGTTAATCATCGTAGGTCTTTAGAAACTGGTTGAGCTGGTGGATATAAAGTGAGCTTCTGTGAATAAACTCCATTTGAAATAAACATATCTCCTCCATGACACCCTATGAAAGCATTTGTTGTAGCCAACCAAGGTCTTCCTAAGATAATTGGACGACCTTTCATGGGATCCTTCAATTGAATAATCATGAAGTCCACAGGATATTCCCATGAAGATAATGTGACCAAGATGTCATCTAAAATTTCAACAGGTTTGACAGTTGTTCTATCAGAAAGTTCGAGAACTGTGGGAGTAGGGCGAAGGAGATGGCTCAAATGTAACCACTCAATAGTATTGATGGTCATTATGTTAATAGATGCACCCAAATATACTAAAGTATTACCAACAGAAATATAGATATAGTTACTATTGGATTTCCTGGGTTGGCATACTTCACAATTTTAGGTGATTTAGAAATATAATCTGATAGTTGTCCCACAAGATGTATAGTAGGGGGATCTTTTTGTTTCCGACCAGGTTTCTTAATGCAAATTTCCCTGATGGTTTTCACATAGATTGGAACATCCCTTATTGCGTGTAACAGTGGAATCTTAACACAAACATTTCTCAACTCATTCATGATATCAAACTCAGGTCGAACAATTGGTTTTTCAATAATCAACCTCTCAGGAAAAGGAGGTGTTCGAGGAATTTGAGTTTGTATAGTTTGTTGAGGATTAGATGATTGATTTTTCGGAATAATGACATCTTCCAAGGTTTCTTCATTCGGTAATTCATTCGGAGTTTCCTCCTCTTCCTCTTGAATAATAATGGTAGGAGATGTCCTTCTTATTGGTGGAGTTTTATTTAACACCTTCCCAGATCTCAACTGAATTTCTTGTATGGGAATGGGAGAAATGGTGTAAGCTGGAAAGTTTTGAAAATAAGTATTATGGAGAGGCTGAGATGGTCTATTATTAGGGTTTGGAATGGGTTGAGCAGGTAATATGGTAGGTCGAGGAGGGTTATGAGTACAAAATTGCTGTGAATTTTGTGGAATTGGTGGTAGTGGTGGTGGAATAAATCCAGGCAATAGTTGTTGCATATTAGGGGGGTACTGAGTATTTGGGTTTGGAGGCATCGGTACTACAGGTTGTTGATTACTTCCATAATTATTCCCTTGCCAATCCCAAGGTTGTGGAACAGATACATTCTGTGGTGGCCAATTTGGCCAATTCCATTGTTGCTGTTGAGGTTGTTGTTGAGGAAAAAGGGGGTAATAACTGGAAGGTTGTGGGGTTGGATCCCGATACATGTTTTGATTCCTAGGTTTCCATGGCCTCCTAGGTGGATATGATGATTCTGGAGCCTCCCTGCCCTTGTATATAGCTTGTAACCCAGGTAATGATGGGCAATCCTCTGTTGCATGGTTATCAATGCAAATTCCACATACAGAAATATTATCCAAAGGACATTCCCATCGAGGATGTCTTTTCCTACATCTGGGACAATATATGCCTAATACAAGGTCTTCATCTTCCTGCTTTTTCTTAATTTTAAGAGTGTCTAACTGAGAGCCAATGGTACTAAGGATATCAGTTTTGAAATTTTTTAGAAGATTTCCTAGTTTACTCCTGGTAAATCCTCCAGAGGTAGTGACCTTAGTGTTTCTATTAAGAGGTTCTCTCACACTCTTTATTGTTTTCCCCTTACTTCTCAAATAGGTTCTGCATAACTCACTAATTTCTTCAAAGGTTTTTTGGTAGATGTCCCCTGAAGCCATTAGATTAACAGTATCTATATATTCTTCCAAAACTCCTTTTAAGAAAAGAGTTTTAATGGCTTCATCTTGGAGACCATTATATTTGGATTTTTGGAGAATATATGTAAATCTTTCCAGGAAATCCTGGAGACTCTCTTCATCATGTTGTTGCATTTTGAAAATATCTTTTCGAGAATCCTTGATTCTATAGTATTCTTGGTATTTCTTTAAAAATGTTGTTTTCATATCCTCCCAAGATCTAATACTGTACTCTCCTAAACCCATAAACCATCGTAATGCATAATCCTTTAGAGTTGCAGGAAATAACTTCAACTTATGTGCATCTTGTAGATAATTGTAACTTCTGTAGATGATATCAAACTCAAAAAGGATGACATCTAGATCTTCACTACTTTTCCCATAAAAGGTCGGTAGTGCAGAGGGTGGAATAATTTTCATATTAATATTTTGATCTAGATCCAAGATTGAGAATCCAAAGATAGGTTCTGGTCTTGGTTCATTTTCTGCTTGTTCTCCCTCCCTATTCTCATTATGAAGTTTTTCTCCCTCTCTTCTCACCATTTCTCTTCTCTCCATTTCTCTTTCCCTCTTGGTTCTATTAAAAGATTGACCGAAGATTGTATATGAAATTAGATCTTTCTTGGGGGAAGGCGTGAAATCCCACCTTTCCTCTTTTGCAATGGAGTTCCTTCTAACAAAATATTTATCCCCTAATTGGATAACTGTATTTTCTGAGGATCCTATTACTTCTGCTCCAACGATTGTGGTATCTATCTGTGACACTATAGGATTAATGTTCTTAAGAAGAGCTTGCACTCTCTCAGGATTAACTAAATCAACCCAATTCAGATTACCAGGAAATTGTTTTCCAGAATGGGTGGTATCACCTGGTTTTAGAGGTGTAATCAGTGTTGATTGAAGGTCTTTAGATATTATATTGTCACCTTTTAGTCCAATTTTGGGTGTTTCTTCTTCTAATCCTATGTTCCCTTCAATAGTCTCCTCAACCAGTATCTCGATTTCAGTTTCTATTTCTTTTTGGGTGGAGGTTTCTCCTTTTTGTTGTTTTTTCTCAGAATACCTATCTGCAGAGGTGGTGAAAAAACCCTGTCGCCCACCAAAAATAGTTTTTGGATCTTTTTCTTGTTTTGAATTTCCCCTAAATCTACCTCTATTATCTCTATTTCTCATGAAAACATAAAAAGAAACTAATAAAATAAAGACTAAGATTGAGTTTCGGAGGAACCTGTGATAAAAGATGCACAGGTTCTTACCTCTCATCTTACACCTCCTCCTCCATCAACCTTCTAGAAAACATCATACCAAACATGTCAAAAACAATTAGAACCAACTGTCTAACTTACCTTGTAAACAGCTCCCCGACAACGACGCCAAAAATGCTAGGCAAATTATATCACTTTTCAAATGACCTGAAAACATTAAATTTTTAAACCAGGGTTGGTAATCTTAGAGTTTCTACACTATATGTGCGGGTAAGAAGCCAAGTTACTCTATCTATAAAACTCTCTACTTTCAAAATGCAGGAAAGGATATTTAACCATTCATTTCATCTATTCTATTTTAACCATCTATTGTCTACAGATAATGCTAATCAAACCACTTAACCTATGCCAAACTAGAGGAATTTAAATACCAAACATAACTCCAAGCTATCTTTTGAATAATCTAATTTTAACTTTGAATCAGAACTTCTATTCTATCATCCATTAATTCACAATTCATCTATCAGAAATGTAGAAAGAAATGTTTTAATCACCAAATTATTCTTATATCTTTTCGTCATCTACAATGTTGTGGGTGCTAGTGGAGAAATAATCTATGAATCTAGATCTAAGAATAGATATTTAAAATTCACTATTTACAAAAGAAATATTAAACTTCTAATTTAGCTGAAGTAATCATAACACTGCTGAACAGAGTAACTAGTGCGAAATGGGTACAAAACACTAACAGTAACTCTATTCTATTTGTAAATCTATTTCCTATGGAAGGGAAATCCTAGAAGATTGTAAGGATAAATTTAATCTACAAAATCACGACTAACTCTTAAATTTAAACCTAATCCACTAATGATCAATCTAAGTCACTAACTCTACAATTCCTTAAACCGACCTGTGTAAAGGTAAATGATAAAAACTAGTCAGACTACAAACTTACAAGCTACTAATGAAACTCATTGAAATTCAACTACCATGCGTGAATTTATCTATATTAACAAGAATTCAAATGATCCAAACCTTATGAATTAATTAAAAACCTATTTAATTCACTATTTCTATCCTATGATTAGATCTACGACTTTAGCAAAATGATGATGCAATCTACAGAGCACAAAACATGGTTATTCAAATCTATCTGCCAACTATCTAGGCTCTGTGAATAGAGATCACTCTACAGAATTATAATTCCATGTCAACTAAATTATAACAGAATCCAATCTAACAATTGCATATTTAAATCATAAAAACATGGAATAATTTCTACAGTGATTATTTCTATAGAAACAACAATCAACATCTACTTTGAATATCTACTATAAAATGAAGAGATCATCTACCTTTGGTGGTGGACCCTCCCACAGAGACAGAGATCCATGTTAACGTTTTAGAACGATCTACGCTATCATATCCATTCAAAAACGATTGCAAAACGATTAATCCATGTGTTCAATCTTGAACCAGAAATCAATTCAGAGAGAAAACTAGTATCATTCTATTAGCAAAAATCTCAGTCGAAGTTTTCAAAATCAATCGCACCCTCATATCGGGGTAGACCCACTGTTTTATAATTTTTTAACTCTCTTTTTTGGAATCGACGATCCTCCATCTAAGCTAATTACCAATGCCAAAAATGGAGAAGCCATGCAGAGTATTAGTTACATAACAAACTTAAATGGGTGATCTCATGACATGAAGTGTCATGAGATTTGCCTCAATTCACAACTTCCAGTAAATGCGTCTATGCATACGTTATTCGTTGGATAGGAGTCCATCTTGTATGCTGAAGTGGAATCAAACTTTATGAAGCTTCACGAGCAAAAAGGGGGCTGCGTCAACATATGATAATCTACAATAACATAGTAAAAAAGTGTTGCATCCCAATATTGCATTAGTCCATTAATCAAATTATGCATTCTTTTAATTAACATTCAAGAGATTAAAACATTTGCAAAATGTATTAAAATATGATCTCTTTACCTTATAAATAGGGTTAGGCAGGGCAAAAGGATATAGGCTAGAAATGTATCAAAATAGATAGATGTTTGTCAAAAGGAGATATAAGATGCTGGTAACTGGTGCATAATAGGTGAAAAACAAGTCAAAGATATGAAAAAATAGAGGTCATATTCATGGCCCAACAATAGGTAGCGTACATACGTGGTCTTATTGAAGACAAGTAGTGTACATGAAAAAGGCTTGAGAAAGTTTTAAGGACGACACATCTTGGCATTTGGCTCAGGTTTCTGAGTATGGTTATGGTGTGTTGATGATATTATTAGTGATATGGTGATGTAATACTTATTATATTTTTTATATTCTTGGGTGGAAGGAAGGGGAAAGGATAGAGGGTTTAACCCCCCTCTTTATCTTGGAGGATTGCATCTTCCTTTGGAGGTTTATCCCTCCCTTGAACTTGGAAGTTGTAGATTCCCTTGGAAGTCATTACTTCCTTTGAACAATAATTCATGATTAATTCACATAAGTTTATTATGCATGGTGTATGGTGTATCTCTTCTAGTAGTATTTATTGATCATTGGATATTCTTCATTGCTCATTGGATATATATTGGATACATAATCTGCTTGAAGTAAAAGTTGTAACACGTAATCTAATTGAATTTTTGAAAGTGTTAAAATTGTGCTTGATAATGATTCACCCCCCTCTTAGTATAAACAATTGGTATCAGAGAGGGTTACCTTCAGTATAGTTTAACCACTGGAAGGAAGATCCTAAGAATAAATAGAAGAAAACATTTCAAATGGGATTCCACCATTTGATGGAAGCAATTTTATATAATAGAGTAATCGTTCATCTCAACACCTGATTAAGTCGTGATTGTTGATTTCGTTGAAGCCTCCAGATGAACCAAGATAGTCACATCAATAGGATATTAAATCTCAACCATCTGATCTACTAGTGGATATAATATAAGTACTTTGGCAAAGTGTACTTTAAGAAGTATTACTCCATAAGAATGCAAGAATGATGAAGTTTGGAGTACCTGGTTCCAGTGTCGGTCACATGATAAGGTAAAGGGGTTGATTAGAGGCACGAAGGGCCTAGAAGTAAACAAGGAAGCATACATTTTTGAACAAGGTCCTGTGTAGAAGAATAAAAAAAAAAGCGCTAAGGAACATCGCTTAGAGTGGATAAGCCCGTGGTTTCGATCCACGGTCACAAGGAAAGTGGATTGAAGGAAGCGCATGTTCATAATTCAAATTCTATACAAGTTTAAAGGGGTTGTGGAATAATTTGACAATATTAGCACACGATCATTCCATTATTGTTTTCAGATTTCTGTGGTGAGGAGTTTCGAAGTTATTTTCTGGATAATCCACAATTGGTGTCATTTTTTTCATCGACGTTTTGAATTTAAATCGGGATTCATCATCAGGACTAATCGTCAATTTCAAAGCTTGTTGATCTTGGTCAATTAATAGGTTAGATGTAGGACAATTTTAAGAATATAATTAGGTCGACTATCTATAAACCCTATTTTCAGAACTAAAACAAAATTAAAATCAATTAAAATTAATAAAATAATGATAATTAATAATATCTCATAATTCTAGGTGTTTGATAATAGTATATATAAGTCTAGGGTTTAAGGGAATTTATTAGTGTTGAGTTTATAAATATATCCTAGGGTTAGAATTAGATTGATTTAGTTTTATTGATTATTAATATATATATATATATAGATATATATAATTAATTCTAGGGTTATTTGAAATACCAATTTTTAGTGAACCTAATTGCTAGATTAAAAGGAAGGTTTAATATGATATAATAAGATATAAGGATTAGGTTTTAAGTGATTTAGAAAAATTCTAGGGTTTTTTAATGAGTTTAATATGATTTTTGCATTATTATTAGGTCTAGGTGTTATGTTTAATTTACGAATTAGGTTTTAAGTGATTATAATAAATCTAGGGTTTCTATAAGATATAATAGTGTAAAATTATGTATTTATTATGGTTTTGTATATCATTTTTAGGTCTAAGTATTGATAACGTTATATATATATATATATTTAAGTTATGAAGTGTAAATAATAATGTATAAGATAATCTAGGGTTGGAAAGGTAAATATTGAGTGTTAGTATATATAGTGTCATATGATTAGGGTATATATAGCTTAATTAGTGATATTTGTAGTAATAAGTTTCTATAATTAGACTTTTATAGTAGGTAATATAAGGTTAGTTAGACCTCTAGACCTATGAATTGAATCAGAATGGTACACTAGGACACAAGGTCTTCAGGAAGAAAACTCACACAGACAACTACCTTCATGCTAATTCCCACCACCATCCCTCACAAAAGATGGGGGTTCTTAACACCATGTCCATAAGGGAAGCAAGAATCTCTGACAAATATCATCTAAAAGAAGAAATAGACCACTTAACTAAGGTCTTTAAGAACATTGGATATAGTGATAGAGACATAAAAAAGGCAATAGATAAGAAGGATAAAAGGACTCATGCCCAAAATGATCAAACCTCCAACTTAAAGGCCTTTCTTCCCTACATTCGGGGTGTCACAGACAAGATTGCAAAGGTTTTAAAAAGGAAATAAATCATAACCTCCTTCAAACCCCTAATTACTATCAGACAAAGAATGAAGTTTGTAAAGGACCCCATACACCAGCAACAAGGAAAAGGCATCTACAAGGTCTCTTACTCATGCGAGAAATGTTACATTGGGGAAACCAGACGATCATTTCAAGTAAGGATCATGGAACAAGAAGCAGACATTAGAAATGAATGCACTCACACTTCAGCCTTAGCAGAACACTCACTTAAGACCAAATATGATGTCTTCCTTGAGGATACCAAGATACTAGCAAAGGAGGACCATTACTACAAAAGACGCTTAAGAGAATCTCTAGAGATAATCAAGCACCCCCAAAACATGAACAAAGACGGTGGACTAGAGGTAAGCAAATTTTGGCACCCATTAATCAACCAACTTAGGGAACCTCATAGATTGAATCAGGTTTGAAACCTCCTCCCTTTCCTTGCATGTTTTTGGTTTACTTTTGAGTCAGTTCATAGGTCTAGAGGTCTAACTAATCTTATATTACCTACTATAAAATTCTAATTATAGAAACTTATTACTACACATATCACTAATTAAGCTATATATACCCTAATCACATGACACTATATATACTAACACTCAATCTTTACCTTTCCAACCCTAGATTATCTTATACATTACTATTTACACTTCCTAATCACTTAAAACCTAAATTATAAATCAAATCCTAAGGCAAATTTTTTTCTAACCCTTAGTTTATATATATATATATATATATATCATTATCAATACTTAGACCTAAAAATGATATACAAAACCATAATAAATACATAATTTTACACTATTATATCATATAGAAACCCTAGGTTTATTATAATCACTTAAAACCTAATTCATAAATTAAACATAACACCTAGACCTAATAATAATACAAAATTCATATTAAACTCATTAAAAAACCTTAGAATTTTTCTAAATCACTTAAAACCCAAGTCTTATATCTTATTATATCATATTAAACCTTCCTTTTAATCTAGCAATTAGGTTCACTAATAATTGGTATTTCAAATAACCCTAGACTTAATTACATTTATATATA
>JASDQU010305412.1:54501-71431 GCA_032191745.1 Picea mariana
TAATAATCAATAAAGCTAAATCAATCTAATTCTAACCCTGGGCCTATTTCTATATATTTATAAATTCAACACTAATAAATTCACTTAAACCCTAGACTTATATATACTATTATCAAATACCTAGAAATATTAGATATTATTAATTATTATTAATTATCATTATTTTATTAATTTTAATTGATTTTAATTTTGTTTTAGTTTTGAAAATAGGGTTTATAGATAGTCGACCTGATTATAATCTCAAAATTGTCCTTCATCTAACCTATTAATTGACCAAGATCAACAAGCTTTGAATTTGACGATTAGTCATGATGATGAATCCTGATTCGGATTCAAAACGTTGATGACAAAAATGAATCAACTGTGGATTATCCGTAAAATAACTTCGAAACGATTCCATTTCCGTTACAAGATCCTGTTTTCATAAAAAAGGTGAAAGTGACTCTTTTTCAGGAAGCCATAAATTTCAACTCAGAGATATGATTGGGGCATGGGAATAGTCATTATAAATATGGTTAAGAGGATATTAACAATGGATTTTTATTATTTGGAGAATGATGATACATATATTTAGGAATTGGGAAGAAAAATGACCTGTAGGATTGTTTGGAATATTTTTTATAATATGCATAATTCTAACAAAATGGTTTCTTGCACATTTTGCAGTATTGGGGAGTATAACCATATCAGTTCAATATAAGAATGAATATTCAAATAATGGAGGAAGTAAATGGATCCTTCAATCATGATAAAAAAGAAAAAGGTCAAAATATTGGTAATTCAGAGACATAATCAAATGGGCACAAGAGAATAGGGGAACAATAAACCTTAATAGAGGCTATGAGAAGCCTGAAAATAGAAGTGCAAAGTTACAAATAAGACAATGAAAGGTTGATGAGAGAACAAAATAAGATAAATGATCAAGTAATGCAAATCCTAAATCAGTTGCATAGGAAAGAAAGGAATGGATAGAACTTAAGGCAGGAGGAAGAAGAATTATATCATGAAAGAAGAGGTAACTACAGAAGAGTAGCTCATTCAAGAAGTGCTA
Source organism: Picea mariana (assembly GCA_032191745.1). Taxonomy (NCBI): domain Eukaryota; kingdom Viridiplantae; phylum Streptophyta; class Pinopsida; order Pinales; family Pinaceae; genus Picea; species Picea mariana. Next base: position 55,553 of record JASDQU010305412.1, read on the forward strand.
GAAGAACTCATAGACATCACTCACTGCCTTACTCAACAAGGAAATTTTATGCATCTAAAGACTACATAAGCAATACATAATTGTCTCATGTTAGGCATCGAAGAAGAATGCATGAATTAGAGAGCTTGCAAGGAGAGTTGAGGAAGTTTAAGCCACCATCCTTTGATGGTGAAAGAGAAAGGGAATATGATGTTGAAGAATGGCTACTTGGACTCAAGAGGTATTTTTAATTGCATAACTACTCCTCAAACCTAGAAGCAACAATTTCCACATACCATTTACATGGGAAAGCTTCTATGTGGTGGGATCAACTGAAGCAAGTTGAGCACATTAATGAGAGTAGGATCACTTGGAAGTAGTTCAAGAAATATTTTTAGAAAGAGTACCTTTCAGAGAACTTCTATGACAAGAATATGTAAGATTTATTTGAGCTAAGGTTGGGAAGCATGACCATGATAGAATATGAGAAGAGGTTCTTAGGATTTCTGAAGTATGTAGGATTTATGAAAGATGAAAAAGTGAATATACAAAGGTTTTTAAGTGGACTACAATCCTTTTATAAAGATAGAAGATTCAATATGATGAGCCCAGGACATTGACTAAGACCATCATGAAGGCTAAGTACCTATATGAGAAAGGAAAGAGAGAAGAATCCATGCATAAATATTGAAAGGATAAGAAGAAAGAGAACTATGATCAGAGGAGGAAGGGTTTCAAACATCCTTTCAATAGAAACAACCCTAATAAAAATAAACTAGATCAGTCTGCTAAGGATGAATCCAAGAAAGAGGGTTCCTTGGGAAAAAGAGGAAGGCCACCAATCCAATGTGGGGGGTGCAAGGAAAATCACCTATACAAAGATTTCCCTCAAAGAGGAGATAATGTGAATACCATGCACAACATCCAAGATGCTACAAGAATGGAAGACATGGGAAAGATATATGCAACCTTAGAAGATCAACAAGAAGATTACAAATCCAATATGATCGAAGTGGAAGGTAAGATCATTAATCATCTTGTTTCTATTTTAATTGATTCAGGAGAATGCCATTGTTACATTGATCCTAAAATAGTGGGTAGATTACATTTGGAGAAAAGTAAGGTAGGAAAGTCAAGTTTGGTTCAACTAGCCACTTGAACCAAAAGAAGGATCAATGAGGCTGTCAGAAGTTGTCCAATAAATCTTAATGGAGTAAATACAGTTATTGATATGGATATCATCCCATCAGGGTATTATGAAATCCTAATTGGAATTGATTGGTTGGACCGGCACCATGTTGTCCTAGATTCTCATAACAACACCTTTACATGTCTTGACGAAGAAGAAAAACAGAGCACTGTGAAAGGAATTCTAAGATCCATTTCTATAAGAGTGATTTCAACCTTACAAATAAAAAAATGTTTCAGGAAAGGATGTCAATTGTATGCCACTCATGTGGAAGAGAGAAAAAAGACAAAAGGGCCAAGCCTTGAATATTTTCCAGTATTACAAGGGTTTGAAGATGTATTCCAAAAAATACCAGGATTTCCACCGAAGAGGGAGATGAATTTCTCTATTTATTTAGTAACAAGAGTTTCCCTAGTATCAAAGACACCTTACATAATGATTACACCTGTATTGAGAGAATGAAAAATGCAGTTGGAAGAGTTGTTGAAGAAAGGGTACATACATCCAAGTGTTTCACCTTGGGGAGCACCAATACTCTTTGTCAAAAAGAAGGATGGAACATTGAGGTTGTGTATAGACTTCAGACAGCTGAATAAAGCCATTGTGAAGAACAAATACCCTCTACCCAGAATTGATGACCTCTTTGATCAGCTAAGAGGAACAAAGATATTTTCAAAGATAGACTTGAGATCTGGATACCATCAAGTAAGAATCAAGGAAGAAGACATCAATAAGACAACCTTCAGAACCAAATATGGACATCATGATTTTGTAGTGGTGCCATTTGGACTGACCAATGCACCCATTGTATTTATGTTCTTAATGAATAGCATATTCATAAATTATCTGGATGAGTTTTTCATTGTGTTCTTGGATGACATACTTATCTATTCTAAGTTCGAGGAAGAGAATGAACATCACTTGAGGTTGGTGTTGCAAGTGCTAAGGGAACATCAGATTTATGCCAAGATTAGTAAGTGTTCTTTTTACCAAGAACAAATCCATTATTTGGATCATATTATTTCAGAACAAGGTATAGCAGTAGATCCAGGAAAGATTGAATCCATTAGAGGATGGCCAGAGATTGTTTCAGAAATCATATCTTTTATGGGATTAGCTAGATACTACAAGATATTTATAGTAGGTTTCTCTAAGATTTCTCATCCCATCACTTCTTTGCAAAAGAAGGGAATCAAGTTTGAATGGATAACAGAGTGTGAATAGAATTTTAATTTTTTAAAGGAATTACTTACTAGTGCACCTATTTTAAAGATTGTTGACCGAAATGAGAATTTTGTGGTATGTATAGATGCATGCAAGGAAGGACTTGGTGGAGTCCTCACTCAAAATGGACATGTCATTGGTTATGAGTTCAGAAAAATCAAAGAACATGAGAGGAATCATTCCACACATGATTTGGAGCTTGCTACCATAATTCATGCATTGAATATGTGGATGCATTATCTCATGGGAAAATGATTTGAATTAAGGATAGACCATAGTGGTCTGAAATATCTTTTTGAACAACCAACTTTGAATGCTAGGAAAACAAGATGGATGGAATTTTTACGTGAGTATGACTTTGAAATCAAGCATATCAAGGGAAAAAAAATAAAAAATTGTTGATGCACTCAACATAAGAGTACATCTCATGCATTCTACAACTGTAAGTATTCATCAATCATATTTAAAGAGAGGAATTTTGGATGTTGTTGTTACAAATCCACGTTACCTATAGGTAAAAGAAAGTTTATGACAAGAAAACGTACAACATAAAATTAAAGAGTATGATATTAAGGAAGATGGATTATTTATGCATAAGAATATAATTTATATTTTTAGTTCTGGAGAACCTAGGAATTTGGTATTAAAATAAATGCATAATTTCCATATGTTAGACATCCTGGTTACCAGAAAACAATTGCAATAGTAAGAAGCCAATTAGTTTGGTCAGGAAAGAAGAAGGATGTTTTTTATTACATTTCTAGATGTATGGAATGTCAGAGAGTAAAAGTTGAGCATAGACACCCAACGGGTTTGCTTAATACGTTGCCAATTCTAGAGAAGAAATGGGAAATGGTAACCATTGATTTTATAACTAAATTGACTAGGACAACAAGGCAACATGAGTCCATAATGGTAGTTGTGGATAAATTGACAAAGTATGCTCATTTTGTTCTTGTAAAAATGACTCATAGAATAGCTAATACTGTAGAAATTTACATGAGGGAAATTTCTAGGTTGCATGGGATACCTAAGGAAATTGTTTCATACATAGATACAAAGTTTACTTCAAATTTATGGAGGGGATTATTTAAGGAATTTGGTACAAATCTCAATTTTTTCATAGAATACCATCCACAGTCAGATGGGAAGACAAAGAGACTCAACCAAGTTATTGAAGACATCTTGAGAATGTATGCGATGGACAAACCATCTAAGTGGGAAGACTACTTGCATTTGGTTGAGTTCACTTATAATAATGGGTATCAATCTTCACTAAAGATGATCCCATTTGAGGCTTTGTATGGTAGAAAATGCAATACTCTAGTGAGTTGGGACAACCCAACAGACAAAGTAGTACTTGGGCCAAAATTGCTCAAGGACATGGAAGACTAGATGGTTAGAATTAAGTAGAATTTAAAGGCAACTCAATATAGACAGAAAAGTTATGCAGGTAAGAACATGGTAGCTAGAGAATTTAAAGTTGGGGATCATGTTCTTTTAAAAGTGAATCCCAAGAAGAGATCATTGAAGTTGGGTAGTTGTACAAAGCTAGAAACCAGATTCTATGGTCCATTTGAGATCTTGGATAGAATAGGGCCAGTTGCATACATGCTTGCATTACCTGCTTCCATGAATGTCCATAATGTATTTCATGTCTCTTTGCTGAAAAAGTATATACAAGATCCTAACCACGTTATTGATTGGAATTTGATTCAGGTAGAGCTAGAGGGAGAATTTCAGGTCCAACTAGTGCGCATATTGGACATAAAAGTCAAAATGCTCCAGAATCGAGTTATAGAGTTTGTAAAAGTTTAGTGGACCAGTTATGGTCCTGAAGATGCTACTTGGGAGCATGAAGATGCCATACTGAAAGAGTACCCATGACATTTTGAATAAATTTTGAAATTTTGATGTGGACAATGCCAAAATAAGGGGGAGGGGAATGTGATACCTCGGTGTTGAGTCCCCATATGAAATAATGTATTTTGTTTATTTGATGAAAGGCCGGAGTTACCAAACAATTAAAGAGGTTAGCATGCCTAGGAAATGTAATGTTATGATCATTATTAATAATAAAATACATCATTGGCTGCAAGAAAAGAAAGGACAATATTTATAGGGGGTTATGATTCCACGAGAGAGGGGGATTAAGGGGATAAGTCATTTTATCATATTTAATTTACCCATAATTGTTTTAAGAGAAGTGGTTACATGTGCTTCTTGGGGAAAGGCCATGGGGTTATTGATTTTCAAGTAAATATTTAAACCCATATTGTGGGTTGTTTTGAGGTTCTTCTTCACTCACTCAGTTCATCCATTATTCATTGTTCACACTCTCCATTCTATTCTTTTTTTTTTCACTCATTCATTCTTGTTATTGGAATGATACCATGGCATTGAATCGTTGAGGAAGCAACAATTTTTTGTTGGTTGTAGCAGTGAATGGCGTGTTCCATCCATGAATTTTTGACTGCATATTTGAGATGTATTGGCATGTGTTGAGCTTTATTCATAGCTATGAGACCTGAGAGTCCCAACATAGAGATTCTTGACCAGATGCACTGGAGCCCTAGAAGGAGGTGGACAGCCTGAGGGATTGTGTGGCAAATATTGGGGTCCATTTGTACAGGTTGGAACAGAAGAGAGTTGATGTACTTGAGATTTTTGTGTGATTAGAAATCTATGAGAGATTGAATGTGAGCTAAGTGACACCCTGGATCCTTCCTTGTGGATTCATAGCCCTGTCTTGGGGGTGAAATTATTGTTGAGACTTTGAAAAATAGTGTCTACAGTTGGGTGGAATGTCCTTGGTCTGTAGCGAGCTAGTGAACCATTTTGTTAAAGATAGGTTCTCTTTGTCATGTGTTTCTCTGCTTATATATTTATTTCCGCTGTATATTAATTATTATCTCTAAAATTCATACTGTAACATGCATGGTTACACCTAGAGTTATTATCTAAAGATACATGTATATAGAGAGAGTAAGAAGTGATTTTGTATTGTAAAATCTTATTGTTGGTAAATTGTTATGTGCCTCTATTTTTGCTCACACCTACATTCTCATCTTGATAGGAACCTCTTGGTACCAATATATAATACATCCTTGTTGGATATATAAGAAATGTTTGGACCTATTTACATTGTAAGGATTATTGGATATCTAAGATTAGAAGTGATCTGGGATGTGGTTGGAGTTGAAGGACTACAATATTGGGTAAATAATGTTTTTTCTTCAAATTCCAAGGTACAGATTTATACGTTGTACTTATTATGACAAATTAATAGATATCTCTTCTTTCCCTCCCCCAATTAATTGTTCATGTTTTCAATGAATTTATTATTGAATCAAAATTCATATATATGCAATTTGATGGTCTATTGGATTCTTTGAATTAAATTTGATACACCAAAGACAATTTGAAGGAAAGTTTTTTTTTATTGTGTGTATGTATCATATTAGGTTAGTATTGAAAGGATGTTGTGTTTTGGCTTGCATAGAAGGAGAAAATACAGCTTGAGTAAATCAATGAGTTCACTCTTTTCCCCACCTATTTCTAGCTTTGGTGATTTGATTCATAGAATAGGGAAATGCCAATTTTTCATGTTTATTATATATCTATTAGTGAAGATAAAACCCCTTCTAGGGACCTCTTCTCTACTTTAAGGAGTTAAAATACTCTCAATAGAGTTGGTGACAATGCTGGGGAAGGATTCTTTGAATTCTTCTTTTGTTGGTTTGTTTCTATGAAACTCGGTAGTTTCAAGGGTTCTTCCTAGTCTTTGTTGTGTCTTATTTCCCCTCAAGAAAAACAAGAGAAATATATTCAAAGTTTTTGTTTGGCAATAGTCGTGGCATGGCTGCAAGTTGTCTTCATACAACTAAAAATTGCAATGTAGGTTATATTCACACAACTAATAGTTTCATTGTAGGTTATATTCACACAACATGTAGTCTTACCTCCAATTGCATTAAATAGAGTGGTGTCCTATCCTGGAGTAGATTGAAGAAAATTTTTTAATCCTTTAATCTCTATTTTCTCAATTCCCTATCATTTTAGGGATTTTGGATCTTGTCTTGGAAATTTAAATATTATTGACTAAGGAATTTGATTGCATCACTGCTTAAACAAAAATATGTTGGTTCATTTAGGAATCTATTAGGTAGTTTGATGCATTGGAAGTGATTGCATTTAAAGGAAAAGATTAGATTTCTATCATCAACATGTTCTCATGAAGATCAAAAGGAATTTATTGCCTTGGTTTGAAATTTAATTTTTGAGAAGTTACATTGTATTTAGGGCTTGAGAAGGTTTACTTGGTTTTTTTACTTTTCATAAGTTTTTTTAATTCAAGCATCTTTTTCAAGTTTAAAGAAATGTTTCCATTTGCCATTTTTTTTGTTTTTGTATCTTTTTTGTGTGTGAGAAAATCATATTTTTCACACTTCTGCATGCCTCTAAGTAAAAAACCCCATGAAAAGTAGTGCTTAATAAAATGAACTAGACTTGTTTTTATTTAATAGAAAACTAATAGTAGTCTAAGTCTACGGCCTTCGTGTAGGTTTGGAAAGTAAATTATTAAAGTACATGACAACTGAAACTATGATCATTAAAGAGTGTAAAATCCATTAATAGTGAAAAGTACTTGTCGAGAAAGAACACCAGACATGCACATCAAGCATGAGGTCAAGATAGATAAGTGTAGATATTATCCCCTCTTTCTTGTTTAATGGCCTATGCATGATAGGGAACCTTGTGTTGGCCCTCGACCAAGTTTCGAGGAAACATTGGTCGTGTTTGACCACTTTTGGGACTTTGATAGGCTAGTCGAAGATGGAGCGCCCAGGTGGAGCTGGGATCATAGGATCTTTCTTGTTTTGCGGGCTTGTGGACCGAGCAAAGGGTTTACTAGAGTTTATGTAATGGGTTAGGGGATGTCGTCCCATGGGTTTACCCATGATTAGGAATATTTTTAAATGTATAAATAAGTAGTAGCTAAGCGATGTAAAATTAGTTACCAGTAGAAGCTTAGTACAAGCAATGTAAGAAGTCTGACTGGTTGCACAATATATTGTAAGAGTTACTAATTGGCTTAGTGCATGACTAGTTGGATTTGTGAAAGAGTATGTTAAGACTTGTGGAGATAAGAATAAGTATTTTGTAGGTTTATTTGTTCACATATGTTGTATGCAAGTCTCTATGCCTTGACATGATTTAGGGAAGGAGGATTTGGTGCTCTGTGCGCAGATCTCCTGTCCTCGATGGAGTTGGCTCTGTGGCTTTGTGCACAGGAGAAAAAAATGTAAGAATATTGAAGAATAAGNTATTTGTTCACATATGTTGTATGCAAGTCTCTATGCCTTGACATGATTTAGGGAAGGAGGATTTGGTGCTCTGTGCGCAGATCTCCTGTCCTCGATGGAGTTGGCTCTGTGGCTTTGTGCACAGGAGAAAAAAATGTAAGAATATTGAAGAATAATAAATAAGAATAGAAGATATTTGATCCAGGTGGATCTCGGTGGCCACCCACCTTTTTCAACTGGCTCAAAATGGTTTTTTGACAATTTTGGTAATTTACTATTTTTAGCAGTTTTTCACTTCTGGAGCCATTATGAGGCCCTAAACGATGATTTTTGGGAAAATGGGGAGAAATATGGAATTTACTTAGATATTTCCCCCAAAATGAATCTCCTTGATGATACTTTTCCAACGGGCTATCATATGTCTAAAATGAAGATTGTATGCAAAAGTTACGACCCCGGGAAGTTGATGTACTAACTCACCCAAACGAGGCCCACATGAGTTTTGGTGCTTCATCTCCTAGGGTTAGTTTTTTGGATGTCTAGGGTTTTTGGCATTCCTGTTTATTGTAAAAGGGCCTTCATATCCTCATTTTAATCATCTTCTTGTGAATGAGCGTAGTCGTCACATCTCTTCTTGGAGATAAGCCGCCACCATTCCAACAAGCTTGTTTCCACTGCATTTTACAGTTTCAACTTATTTCCTTATTGAATAGAAAACTAATTTTACTATATCTCTGTTATTTTGTGTTAAGCACCTGTTAATAATATGTAGTCATTTCATTTTTCTCATAAAATCTAGATCAGTGGTATCAGAGCGGTCTGCTCCTTATCATCTTAATGCATGTCCCCAACGAGGTCGGAGTACAAAAAGTCTGGTCTCGAGCATGTTTCTCTTGAGGAAAAAATATATCGCACACCCAAGTGACCTCTCATGGCAGGAGAAAATAAAGATGGAGAGACATGAGATCCTTTCAAATTGTTTATTGAGGAAGCCCTCGTGCAACAGAGAACAAGATGATGGATAGTTTCACGCAAATCCTTTGACGTCTAACAACAAGTGATGCATCTTCTTTGAGCGAAGGTGTCGCCCCCTTGAAGGTACAAATAAAATTCAATATTCTTATATTTGAAGGTCAGATAAAAGAAGATGCTATAGACAAGTGGTTGAATCTACTAGAAGGGTATTTTTCTGTCCATAACTTTTTGAATAAAGAAAAGATTACTTTTGAGCTCCTCAAAGCCGTTCCCCATGTCAAATATTGGTGGGAAACTTTCTGTGAGAAAAAAGAAACAAAGGAACCCTCATTATTTACATTCATGGCCATCTGGGAATCCGTCAGGGATTCTATTAAGGAAAAATGCTACCCTGTCGGAAGTTATGACAAATTGTATACCAAATGGACCACACTGCGGTAAGAAAGAGACCAAGCAGTGCCAAATTTCACAAATATCTTCCATACCTTGCGCACCAAGCTAGGTATCAAAGATTCAAAGCGACATCTGATGCTCAAGTATCATGGTGATCTGCATAGATACATCCATACCGAAATGGAATTTCTGGACATCTCATCCTTGGGCACGAACTACCAATATATCGTCAAAATTGATAAGAAGCTCAAACAAAAGATGCGACAATTTGGGCTTGGGAACCCCACACAACAAAATCTAGGAAAGGGCAGCCCAAACTCATAGAAAAAAGGACAGAGAAAAGATGGATAGTATTATGAAAACCATTCCAAGCCGCAAGAAAAGAAGGACACCAGAAAGATAAATAAAGATACCGGGAAGTGGTGCGACTTCCATAAGAGCCCTTGACATAACACTATTGACTGCTGCTCAAAGAAGTCGCTAGTGGTTGAAGTGAAAGCCTATGAATCAGATGCGGGTTCTGACTCTGAGCTAGAACTAGAAAGGGGTAGACAGATCATTGATGCGGAACCCAGTGCCACCATTTCTACCACCAAGCTCCAGCCTGGTGAACCAGACGAGCCGAAAGAAGGAGAGCGCCTCTTCCATTCATAGATGTGGGTAAAAGGCACCCCACTGAACTTCATCATTAATAGTGGTAGCTAGAAGAACCTCATCCTAGTAGAGGTCATCAAGTGGTTGACCTTGTCGACAACGTCGCACCGACAACCCTACGCCATTGGATGGCTCCACCAAGGAAGCGATCTCCACGTCATCCAAGAATGTTGACTGACATATGAAATCAAGCCCTTCAGAGATGAGGTATTGTGTGATGTTTCTCCTCTCGAAGTTTGTGATGTTATTTTGGGCCAACCTTATTTATGGAAACATCATGCTGTATATGAATCTAGGCCTCATAGTGTTATTATTACTTTGAACAGGAAATTGTACAAGATACCCAAGGTAGTCCCACCTAGTGATATTTCCTTGATATATGCTAAGAAATGAAGGAAGGTCATATCTCAAACGGAGAAGTTTTTCTTCTTTGTGATTCACTCTCAGAATAAGTGAAAGATCATAGCCACATCCAGGGTCTCTGTGGCCGACCTCTCCACACAGCGGAAGAAAGTAGATAAGTTCGTGGAAGAATACTCAGATATCTTCTCCTCACCTACCGGGGTACCTCTGCACTACCAAGTCAAGCACCCCATTGATCTGACCCTCGATGCATTGTTTCCCAATGGGCCAGTTGATCGCCACTCTCTATTGGAGAATCAGGAGATCAAGCGACAGATTAAATAACTACTCCATAAGGGGCACATCCATCCAATATCATCACCTTGAGAGAGCCTAATTTTGTTGGTAGAGAAGAAATATGGAACCTGGTGGCTCTGCATTGATTACCAGGATCTAAATAAAATCACAGTTAGAAACCGATACCTGATTCTCCAAATCAGTGACCTCCTTGATCAAATCATAGGGGCCAAATACTTCAGTAATATTGATTTGAAGTCTGGCTACCACCAGGTCCCGATAGAACAAATAGATGTATGGAAGACCGCCTTCAAGTCAAAGGACGACCTTTTTGAATGGTTGGTCATGCCCTTTGGTTTGACAAATGCTCCAACCACTTTCATGAGGATGATGGATGATATCCTGTGACCATTCACCAATACTTTTGTAGTGGTGTATCTGGATGACATTCTCATTTACAACAAGACTTGGGTTGAACACTTGCAACATATTCAATAGGTTATACACACCTTGCAACAGCACAAGCTATACACCAACTTGGAAAAATGCTCCTTCGGCATGGACAGGGTCCATTACCTAGGCTACATCATTGATCAACATGGCGTACCTGTGGATCCAACCAAGATCCAAGTCATTCTTGACTGGCCAGCCCCAACCACACTCACTGAGCTTCAAAGCTTCTTGGACCTTGCCAATTTCTACCATAGGTTCATGTTTGGATTATCCCATATTGCATGGGCCCTCAGCCAAATAACCAGGGGTGGTGGTAAGGAAAAATTTGCGTGGGGCCAGTCCCAACAAAAATCGTTTGATGATTTGAAGCAACGCTTGTGCTTAGCCCCAGTACTTTCACTACCATACCTACAGTATCCCTTTGAGATTGAGACAAGTGCTTCAGACTATGTTGTGGTTGACGTTCTTAATCAGCACGACCACCCTGTGGCTTCTCATAGTGAGACACTATTAGATGTTGTTTGTAAGTACCCTAATTATGACAAAGAAATGTACTCCATTGTGAAAGCCTGCCACCAGCGGAGACATTACATTCTTGGGAAGGAGACAATCATCCACACTGCTCATAAGCCACTGTAGTTCATGCAGACACAAGGAAAATTGCAGAATGTTCGCCATCAAAAGTGGTGCACATACTTGCAGAAATTCCACTTCAACATCAAGTATAAAACAAGAAACACCAATCGCGTCGTTGATTGCCTCAACAGACCGCCAGTTGTGACACTCACCATGGTGCTAGACACTTGCAGTGATGAGACCTCTTGATGGCCCCAAATTTATGAGACAGACCTAGACTTTGTGACCACCTACCAATTGTTGGGTGCAAACGTAGTTTTTGATAATTTCCATCTTCAATATGGGTTTTTGTGTCGTCTGGGCCATATCTTTGTTCCATCTAGTGAGCGAGTGAAGCTGATCTAGGAATCCAACTACAGTCGGATGGCAGGACACTTTAGCATTGAAAATATAGTGGTGATGTTACATAAACATTTCTACTGGTCGAAACTTTGACAGGAGGTCATCAAGTATATCAGGTACTGCACTGCCTGCGCTATTTCCAAACTGACCCCTAAGAAACAGGGCCTATGCACCCCTCTTCCTACTCCTAGCAAGCCATCGAAATCCATATCAATGGACTACATGTTGGGCCTCCCATCCACCAAGTGGGGAAATGATTGTGTTTTTGTGGTTGTTGATTGCTTTTCTAAGATGGTGATTCTGGTTGCTTGCAAGAATAGCATCACAGCCGAGGCCACTACCAAGCTCTTCTTTGAACGAGTCTGGGTACATTTTGGAATCCCACAAAACATTGTCTCATATCAGGATAGTCAATTTCTCAGGACATTTTGGTCAAGCCTCTAGTCACTGCTGGACACCAAGCTCACCAAATCCACGACCTTCCACCCCCAGACACATGGCCAAACTGAGGTTGTAAATAGAATGAATTTGCATATACTTTGCATGTATAATTCCAAGTAATCTTGCACATGGGATGAGATCCTTCTCTATTTCTAGCATAGCTACAACTGAGCCCTGCATAGCTCAATTGACCACATCCCCTTTCAGGTGGGGTTGGGATTCCAACCATTGGGTCCCATAGATGTTTCACTTCCCCTTGTGGTCACCTTGACTGAATCATCTCTTGCTCCAATTGAAGCTGACAAATCCACTAGGTTCATTGAGCAGATCCAACACATCCGCCAACAGGTTCAAGATATCCTACAAAAGTCCAAAGAAAAGTACAAGCAATGCCATGATCAACATCGAGTGCCACATAAGTTTCAGGTGGGCGACAAAGTTTCGTTGCACTTGCAAAAACAATGCCTTACAAGACCCCATTGGAAGATTCTCCCACTCTGTTATGGGTCATACACCATCACCAAGGCTGTGGGGGATACTGATTTTGAGCTCAACATTCCTCCTTTCCTTAGCCTGCATCCAATGTTCAATGTGGATTTCCTTCGCCCTTATTTCCCACCATTATTGGACACCTCAAAAGTAGAAGAAACACTGACACCAACAGATCTCAACCCCGACTGCATACAACAGGCATCTAGTGATTATATTGTGGAAACACATGCCAAGGGCACTCGACAACAAAGGATCCACCTTTATCGAGTCATCAAAGTAGGTTAGGTCCTGCACCAAGGCAAGTGGCTCACCCGGGGCCAAATTCAGCAAAAATTTACTCATATGATGGGGGAACTCAATACAATGGAGGCCATTGCTTCCTAAGGAGGGAGGATTGATCCAGGTGGATATCAGTGGCCACCCACCTTTTCCAACTGGCTTAAAACAATTTTTTGGAAATTTACTATTTTTAGCAGTTTTTCACTTCCAATGGGCTATCATACGCCTAAAACGGAGATCGTATGCAAAAGTTACGACTCTGGGAAGTTGATGTACTAACTTAGCCAAACGGGGCCCACATGAATTTAGGCACTTCATCTCCTAGGGTTAGGTTTTTGGATGTCTAGGGTTTTTGGAATTCTTGTTTATTGTAAAAAAGGCCTCAAGAGCCTCATTGTAATCATCTTCTTGTGAATGAGTATAACCGTCACATCTCTTCTCAGAGATAAGACGCCACCATTCCAACAAGCCTGTTTCCACTGCATTTTACAATTTCAGTTTATTTCCTTATTGAATAGAAAACCAATTTTACTGTATCTCTATTATTTTGTGTTAAGCACATGTTAATAATCTGTAGTCATTTCATTCTGCTCATAAAATCTGGATCAAAGTTGGTGGACGTAACCCCACACTGGGGTGAACTACGTATATCCTGTGTCTTGATTTTATTTGTGTGATTTGATTTATGATTTATGTTGTTTATTTGCTTAGTGTTGTTTATATAATGTATGATGAATGCATCTGATGTTGTTTCTTAGTGCTTAAAGATGATTTAATGCTATATCTGAGATAAGCTATGTGCTAAGTGATTTAAAGTTCTTGATCGTTATTGTTAATGCGATGAACTATAATAAGGGTTTAATATGCGTTGTGGACGAGACTCATGAACTAATGCATAGTGTTGTCTAAGTGCTCTTCTAAGTGTTGTAATCATAGATCTGTGTCCCATCTTGGTTGTAGACACTTGAGTCCTGCAACCCCCCTTGCCTCTACCTTGGGTGAGACTTCATATGCTTCGAAGGTGTTGCCAAAAGGGATGGTAGTTAGGGTTTTTTTGATGCATTGTTGAAGCGTTGAGCCCTGGGTCTACCCCTGTGCCAACAAATGGTTCTGTTGCCGAGACCTAAAACTGTGATTGCTAGGAACTAAAGAAAAGAGAAATCTCTATGTGTAGATTTGTTTTTGTAGTGCGCAGTATTCTACTTGACTTGCGAAGCTCTGTGCTAAGAAAGAAACTTGATCTAAAGAAAAGAGGTAAGTTCTTAAAGCTTGTGCTCTGTTAAGGGTAAGATAAGTGGAAATTTTTGCATCGAAAACATGAATCTAGGTATGTTTGATATATTTTTTCCTAGTTTTAAAGCTAGGGCAGTATTAGAATAAAAGGTTGATCTGAATAAATTTGATAGAAATAGAGAAAGATATGTTATTCCTATGCAAGAATTTTTGGACTAATAAGTGGATGCAGGAACTTATAAAGAGTTTTTTCAGATTGCAGGTCCATCACTATGATCCCAATGCATAGTACATGAGAGGCTGGGAATCACTTAAAAGAAAGAGAGGATTAACACTATGTTATAATTGCAGAAGATCGAGACATATTGCTAAAGAATGCCCTGGTACAGGTCCTATTTGTCTTTGTTGTAAATCTATTGGTCATGAGGTTGAGGATTGCCCAAGGACGATTTCTAAAATTGAAAATATGAACATGAGACAATAAAACTATAAAGAAGGTTAAGAGACTAAGGATATGTTAAAGAATCATATAGAAAAAGAGTCATAGACTGTGATAATACAGTTAAACGAAGTAATGGATGATCACAGAGACATTAGTTTACCAGACATCCTAAAATAAAACAATGCATAGTTACAAGAATATAAGAGTTCGATATAAACTATGTATTGGATGAAGAAACACATGTGAATATTATGCCAGAAACCACTTGTGAAATTTTGGGAAAGCCTGCTATGATACCTTCATTGGGAAGGATAGGATTGTTTAAAGGAAAGATGAGAACCCTATGTGGAAGAGTTACTAATATGCCTATGATTGTTCATGAAACATTGATTGAAGATGGATTTGAAGTCATTAAATTTGTTGAGAACAACGCCCCTTTTCCACTTTTGTTAGGAAATACTTGGATTGAGAAGGATCATATCAGAAAAAAAGCAGAGGAAGAAGATATAGAAAAGAAAAAAAAAGAACTAAGGGATCTCATAGCTCGAAGAATAGATCGACTGATAGAAGAATGAGAAGTTGAGTCGAAGCAACATAATGAAAGACAAGTAGCTCTCAAAGTTGAAAGAACGCAAGAAGGTGTGAATGACCTATCCATGCAAGAAGAAAGTATGTCCACCCAGGACATAGTAAGAAAAGAGGTATTACCTTTGAAACCTTTGAGAGCACGTCAACAACGCAAAGTCACTATGCTAATAAAAGATAGGAATAAGAATTTAAAGAGGAATCCAGGGAATCAGATCAAAGGAAAGAAGGCAAGAAACCTTAGTAAGAATAAATCCAATATAGAAAAAATACAAGAAGCTCCAGAAAAGACTTCATAGGAGGCGGATCTGCAGAACTTGAACCTCGCCGGAAGAGTAGAACCACACATAATGGGACTTCTCCACGATGAATCTATATGACCGTTGGAGGTGCCCCGACCATTAGAATGACGCCCCATAATGGCTAGAAAACATAGTTATGAGCGAATGGGACGTTGAGACTATGCGATAACAGACAGATTCACATTGATTGATGAATTCCTGCCTGTTGGAGGAATCCATTATGACGCTTGCTTATTTAACTCGTCAGACGCTGCGTCGGGACCACTTTTTTCCACCAGTGATTATCCTAGCTAACAAAGAATCGATTGTATATTG
>JASDQU010305413.1:35507-47985 GCA_032191745.1 Picea mariana
GAGATATATTACAAGCTTTGGGACGGTATACATATATGCATTGACTAGTTATTGAGATGAAGGGTAGTGTCTTTTGACTAAGTTGTATCACTTCATTCCTTTATATATCTAATCTTACTTATTCATTTATCAATTATAATTATTTATCCTATATGGATTTCAACTCTTGTGCTTTTTATGTTGGATATTCTGTAGATGAACTATTATTCATTAGGTTGGATATTCCGTAGATGAACTATTATTTGTTACAAGAGCACGTCTTAGAATTCTAAAATGGTTTCCTTGCCTCAATGAAACCAAGTTGGGTTGAAGCTTAACTCAATCGATGGAGGAGTAATTTGAAAAACATCTATTCTTAAACTAATCCAAAGGAAGAGGTTTATTATTGATGTCATCATGGCTAGATTGAAGCACCACCTAGAAGAAAAGGTTTTATGGTACTTTGAAGAAGAATAAATGTAAATGTTATAAATGTGTTTGTGTTGATTATTTTAACTATAGACAAATTTGAATGATTTCTCCACCATTGAATGATTGGTTCCTGCAAGACTTATTGAAGGGGCTACAAGGTTTTCTAGAAGGAATAATTATAGCACAATCATTATACCAAAGTATCGATTATTGGATGCTTATATTTTCCCTTGCTAGAGGTATAAACATCCCCGGACTTATTGCATCTAGAGCCCAAGAAACATTACATTTATTAGGGATTGAACATGGGAGATGTCAACAAGCTTGTAGATGGGAGTTGTAGTTTTGTTGCAAGGGGACAATTCATCAAGGGTGTAATGAATCATTAGACAAAGCATGGACAATGACAAAACACTCAAAATTTGTTGTGGCTAACAAACTATACTTCATTGTTATGAATCTTTTCTTGTCAACAGTGACATTATGTTCATAGACTCCTATGATGTGTCTAGCAGAATAGAATTCATTGATATGAGTCTTTTCTTACTAACAATAACATTATGTTTACAAACTCTTATGATATGTCTCTAGAAGTAGTAAAACTTCCCTAGCAAAATGCAATGGTACAAGGCTTGCTATAGAAGATTGCCCTACAAGTTTGGTTTCATACTAGAATTCCTCATTCCTTTTTTATTTAAATTTGCACAAATTATTCTATACTTGAGCATACATGATCGATACTAAAATTCATGAAGATTAATATGAGTAGCTCAGCATAGAAAGATAAACCATGCTAAGGTTGAAGTCTAGAATTATAATATACTTAGGTAGTGAAATAATAAACATAAATAGACTTTGATTTTGACTTGGTCGGACTATGCAACTCTGACCTATTAGGTTCCCACGTTCTCCTTTTGGCTTGGGAGATATGCACTCACCATTGTGTGTAAAAATTAATAGTCCTAATAACCCTAGCACCGAAAGAAACCAAGATAAATTGAAAGAGTTATTTGTACTATATATTAATGAGAAAGCGGAAGATTTTTTCTATAGGATTACAAGCAAGTCGAGTCAATCTACTATATGAATGTGGGATAGACCAAGAAACACAATAAAGTGAAATAAAACATAAAAGCATAAAATAATCTAAAGTCAAGTTGACTGTATTAATGATTAAGTCTTATATATAATTGGCCATTATAAGATAATATTCACTTTAACACCCTCCCTTAATGGTCAATCTAATAACTACACCAAGCTTATCATGAAATTTTACATATTTTTTTGGACCCAAAGACTTGGTGAGAATGTCTGCAGTTTGGTCCATTATGGGACACTACTGTAGCTCGATAGATCCATCCTCTATAATTTATCTGATGAAGTGGTAGGGTACCTCAACATGTTTGGTACATGTTACCCCCCCGATGCTTATGGGTAATTAGAGGAGATCATGTTTGGTATCCCGCAATGGAGGCAGTGATCTCGACCATGATGATGGTCAACATTTCCACATATGGAAACCCATAAATCCCCCTCATTTACCTTTACAGCTACAAATTTTTTATCTCATGGATTGTAGGTTGGGAAAAGCTCGACCCAATCTACAAAGGTGGGACAAATATGGGAATACCTACCCATTTTCACCTTAGATAGGTACTCCCCTCACTTTAATGAAGGATAAATCCTACACAAGGGGGGGATCCCAATGACCCTAGAGGGATTGAGATGAAGGGTGGAGAGATAATGAGAGGAACCCCTTAGGTCAATGATGGAAGAAGGATGGGATCTTGGAAATGAGTCTTGTGGATGGAAAATGGTTGTCAAAGACTTGAGTACCTGCACCAAAGTGTCAAACATGCATGAGACAAGACAAATGACCAAGATACAAGATTAATGATCAAGTGGACAAGCAAGAGAATCTTGTTGTCCAATATTGCAGTAGTAAACAAAAATATATACAATAATAAAAGCATATTATTGTTAAATTAACCATCAAAATTATCAAATAGTTATTGGAAAATGAAGCACTAAACAAGTACATAATGTTCCAATACTTTAGCACAAAGTTTGATAGTAAAAGAGGGTCGTTATATAGTGTTTTTAGATAATTATAGTAATTGTTATCACTCCAAGAGTCACCCCGGACTGCAAACGGGAGTAATATTGGTAACATACAAATTGATTTAATCTTAGGATTAAAATCAAGGATCAACAAGACATGAAAGGAAGGAAAAGACAACAGATATCACTGCAGATCAATGATGGACCATTGGGCAATGGATTCATAAACAATATGCTCATTTAAGGAATTTAAGTTGCCTATCAGACAAGATATTTGTGCAATGATGAAGAGAAGAATAAGAGAATTAACATAAAGATGAATATTCACTAAGCAAAGATCCTCTCTGCAAAGAGAATTTAGATGTGTCTGAAGAGTAAACAATGATAAATAGGCAAGTTTACAATCAATCTTCTACTGCATCAAGAATCTATCGATCAAAGAAAAATTTTAATCCTTAAAATCAACAACACATTCAAACAAGATGAAGAATAGAGAAGAGAACATAAAAGACAAATCTGATGAAACAACTCATATGAATCTTCAATAACATACAATTTACAGCCACATGCCCCTCCAGCTCACAAACTGAAATATATAGTCATTCCATTTCTCAAACCCCCTCGAGTCTTGGGCCGAACCCTTTTTACCTAAAAAACATTAGAATGTATAGTTTCCAGGAGGTCCTACTCCTTTAGGTAGCTTCCATTACAAAAATTAATTTTTTTCCCAGAATAGAAACAACTATCAGATGACTTGTACCCTAAAATTTGGGAAGTTACAACAAAACCCCCAAAAATAGGACATACTTGAGTTATCTTAATAACCTTATCTAATCTGGTATGAAAGTGATTCTAACAGCTTGATAATGTGTCACAACTGAAAGGTCATTCTGGGAGTCTTCTACATTCTTGTTTTCTCTGTGAGGGAATGGTCGCGGTATGCTAGCGTCCTGCTTCTCCTTGTGACTTTCCTTTGATGATTTGGCTTAACGCCTAGTTTTGTTTCCATGCGTTGCTCTCGGATTGGACCCTATATAAGCACGTGATAGCAGAAGTTGTCAAGGGAGGTTTGGATCCACACCACTCTGACTCCCGCAATCCACCACCAACTGCCACATACCTCTCTAGCTATACCATGGATTCGATTGCGGGACCTATATAGGATTTTAACGTTCGAGCATGTTCTGTCTCCACAATGAAGTGCGGTCGTTGATCTTTTTGCAATCTACGATATGGGTAACCCTGTTATTTTAGCGCCCCTGCTAAATTTTATCCGTCTGCCAACTCTAGAATCCTTTTAACCATGTTAGAGATGGCGCCAATTGGCATTTGGGAGCATTGAATGCTAAATAGGAATACCTCCCAGAGGATGGTCTCCCAAATATGACGTGGTGGTCTGACGTCATATGATGTCACAACTACTTATGTGTCACAAAAGGAGAGTGATACGTGTCACTCAAAAATAAGTGGATGACATGCCTAAAGGTGCCTGAACTAAGTTCCATGTGTCAGCTCCAGATGGATGCCACATGTCTCTGATGGATGAGTGTCACACGTGTGAACTGATGAGTGTCAAGTGTCTTCAAAACTTAAGGGTTTGGGAGTTTTTGCATGCAGATTTTGTATAAATCTCGTAGTAGTACGGGCCCAGACTTATGTGGTGGCCTGAAATGAATGCCATGTGTCCTCAGCAGATAAGTGCCATGTTTCCTCGGTGGATAAGTTCCAAGTTCCTTCGACACTTCGGTGCTTCGACACTTTGGGGATTATGTCTGGTCGTTAAGACTTGCGTGACTTTAAAACTCTGAATGCACGAGAGTCGTTAATCTGAATTGTACATGGGATCTCCACCATTGAAAATTGAACCTCTCTGTTTGCTTGTATATCAAGCCCAAAATGGACTTCTTTTGAATGTTGTGTTTGGATGTTTCTCATGCAAACAAAGGACTTGGTTGAACTTCTTCAAACTAATATCCATGCCAAACACTCATCTCACATGATGTGGTCTATAAACTAGTGTAACCTTGATGTTTGAATGACATGAAAACAGACAGGCAAACCGGAAAAAGACGTGTGTGTGTTTCATGAAAAACAGAGTATGCTACCAAAAATTTTGGTAGCGCCACTTTCCAGAACTAAATTTCACAGCGCCTTTGAGTTACTTTTGTCGTTGCATATGTTTTTGCTAACATCAAGCTCCAACTGGGATGGGGGCCTCCCTGTGAGGCTTCCAAGAACCTTAGTAGTTCCAGTCGCCTTATCCGTTGGGATATGGAGTCATCTGTGTAACCAACCTCTAAATACTGCCAACAACTGCCAATTATTCGAGAAAAATGAAAGACCCGCTATAAAATAAGGAAAGCAAGGATTGGGAAGTGAGTTTATTACCTGTTGCAAACTTGAAGGAAAGAAAATGCTTGGGAAGTGAGTTTATTTCCTATACTACCCTACTCTAACCAAATATGAAATTGGTCAAGTAAAAGAAAACTTCCACAACAACCATTCAAGTAGTTGCAAGACTAAAAAGATATCATATACGCCACTGTTCAATAGAAAATATCTTAAATATAGAAACAATGACATAAACTCCTTCAGAAAACCATACTCACTCATGGGTATTGGTGAAATAATGAAATTTGAAATTTTCAGAAAATCAGAAACATAATATTCTAACAAGGTTGTAAATGGATCTTAAAACCAAGATCAGAAGCATGATGATCCACATAAAATAACTTCTCATCCATGAATGCCTCTCTTCTTGTAAAAAGATAACCTTCTTGTTCTTTCAAAATCAACCCTTGATCCTCAATAATTGCAGTCTCTTTGTTTCCATCATGATGATCACAATATAATGGTACAACGGGCCTTAAATCACATTGATAATGATCAACCAGGAGCATATAATTATCTATGCAATCATCATTTATAATATTCTCAACATGGTTTGAAAAATGATCATAAGCTTGACATGCATCCTTGTCCATAGAAAAATCTGCAAACACTGGAGATTTTGATTCCAAATGTGAATCATACTTACATCCTTGTTGTTGTTCCAGATCTGATTTATACTCACTATCTTTTTGCTGCAAATTTGAAATATATTGATAGTCCTCTTGTTTCTCCTCTTATGTATGCATATTTTCAGAATATGCTTGCATACGAATCCTCTTTCTAGCACGGATGTTCTCCTCTACTTCTTCAACATATTCAACTAAGCGTCTTAAGGATGAATATTTCCTTTCTCTCAGGAGAAGGACAAGCTCTAAATGCTGATCCATTACATAATACACTATGGCAGCAGTCTCGGAAGGTCAAATTTCCATTGGAATACTATGATAAACATTGTAAAACCTCTTGTTGAAGACAACCAAGGCTTCCTCTTCCCCTCTCCTCAAAGAATTAAAGTCATCCAAGTACTGATCAAGGGACTTGTTCTCGCCCCAATACTTTGAAAAAAAATTGGATAGCTCGATCCAAGAACCAATGGAATCAAATCCCAAACCCTTAAACCACACAACAACATTTCCAAACAAGGATTTGGAGAAAAACCTCATTGTAACATCATCATGAACTATCTCAAACTAATCGACAAATTTCTCAAAGGCCTCCAAATTCCTCTCAGTTGTAATATGATCCTCTCCAGAAAACTGGGTAAGATACTCAAAACAAATTAAGAGGATAAGGATGAAGTTAAGATGGAAGCCTTAAAGGTTTAAAAATCTTGTCTTTGATCCTAGTTTGAAAACTAGTGGGTTGAATATGAGGTTTAACAAGTTGATGGCAAGGTTCAATAGTAACAATAGAAGGTGATGATATTTGAGAAGGATTTGAATCAACTTCATCACTCTCATGGTTACAAGGCTGATTAGATTCAGGAAGGATTTAAATATAAACCCCATCCTTCTCAAGAGGTTGAAATGAAGGTTCGGGACCAACTTCAACAATACAAGCAGGATGCAAATTTTCATCTTGCAGGGATGGATATATGAAAGAAGGCTTATGATTATCTGAATAGACAAAGCATAAGATGATCCTATTTATATGTAAAGGAAAATAAAGGAAAGAGTTGGTAAAGAAGAACATGAGTTCATGTAGAAAACTAATGAAATGATACCTGGTTTTACACTTTTTCCCCTTCATCTTCTATCAACAAGATCCTCCCCAATGGATTCTTTGATTGTGGAGTCACCAGGTAGATAATTACAGTCAATTTTTGTGTCCCTCTCTTGTCTACCATCAAGAGTTGGATCTATGTCATTCTCCCAGGGAAACTTGCTTCACACTTCATTCCCCAGCAACGACGCCATTTATGTTATCACTCCAAGAGTCACCCCAAACTGCAGATGGGAGTAAGCTTGGTAACATACAAATTGATTTAATATTAGGCTTAAAATCAAGGATAAGAAGACATGAAAGGAAGGAAAAGACAACAGATATCATTGTAGATCAATGATAGACCATTGGGCAATGGAGTCATAAACAGTCTGCTCATTTAAGGCATTTAAGTTTCCTATTAGGCAAAAGGTTTGTTTAATAATGAAGAGAAGAATAAGATAATTAAATAAATATGAATATTCACTAAGCAAAGATCCTCTTTGCAAAAAGAATTTAGATGTGTCTGAACAGTAAACAATGATAAATAGGCAAGTTTACAACAAATCTTCTACTGCATCAAGAATCTATCGATCAAAGGAAAATTTTAATCCTTAAAATAAAAAATACATTCAAACAAGATGAAGAATAGAACATAGAACATAGAAGACAAATATGATGAAACATATCATATGAATCATCAATAACATACAATTTACAACCACATGCCCCTTCGGCTCACAAACTAAAATATATAGTCATTCCATTTCTCAAACCCCCTCGAGTCTTGGGCCGAACCCTTTTTATCTGAAAAACATTAGAATATATAGTTTCCAGGAGGTCCTACTCCTTTAGATAGCTTCTGTTACAAAAAATATTTTTTTCCCAAAATAGAAACAACTACCAGATGACTCATACCCTAAAATTTAGGAAGTTACAACAAAAACCCCCCAAAATAGGACATACTTGAGTTATCTTAATAAACTTATCTAATATGATATGAAAGTGTTTCCAACAGCTTGATAATGTGTCACAACTGAAAGGTCATTCTGGGATTCTTCTACATTCCTATATTTTCTGTGAGGGACTGGTCGTGGTCTACTAGTGTTTTGCTTCTCCTTATGACTTTCCTTCGATGATTTGGCTTAATGCCTAGTTTTGTTGCCACACACTTCTCTCAGATTGGACCCTATATAAGAACATGATTACAGAAGTTTTCAAGGGTGGTTTGGATCCACACCACTCTGACTCCCACAATCCACCACCAACTGCCACGTACCTCTCTAGCTATACCATGGTTTCGATTGCAGGACCACTCTAGGATTTTAACGTTCGAGCATGTTCCATCACTGCAATGAAGTGTGGTCTTTGATCTTGTTGTAATCTATGATCTGGGTAACCTTGGTATTTTAGCGCCCCTAAATTTTATCTGTCTATCAACTCCAGAATCCTTTTAACCATGTTTAGAGATGGCGCCAATTGGTGTTCGAGAGCTTTGAATGCTGAGTAGGAATACCTCCTGGAGGACAATCTCCCAAATCTGACATGGTGGCCTGACGTCATATGATGTCATAGCTTCTGATGTGTCACAAAAGGGGAGTGATACGTGTCACTCAAAAATAAGTGGATGGCATGCCCAAAGGTGCATGAATTGAGTGTTAGGTGTTAGCGCCAGATGGATTCCACGTGTCTCTGACGGATGAGTGCCATGCGTCTGAACTGATGAGTTCCAAGTTTCTTTGACACTTCAGGGTTCAGGAGTTTCTACATGTAGAGTTTGTATAAATCCAGGAGTAGTACGAACCCAGACTGATGTGGTGGCCTGAAATGAATGCCATGTGTCCTCGGCGGATAAGTGCCATGTGTCATCGAAAGATATGTGCAAAGTGCCTCAGGCACTTCAGTGCTTCTGCACTTCGGGGCTTCTTTCTGGTCATTAAGCCTTGCGCAACTTTGAAACTCTGAATGCACGAGAGTCGTTAATATGAATTGTACATGGGATCACCACCATTGAAAATTGAACCTGTCTGTTTTCTTGTATATCAAGCCCGAAATGGACTTCTTTTGAATGTTGTGTTTGGACGTTTCTTGTGCAAACAAAGGACTTGGTCGACCTGCTTCGAACTAAGATCCATGCCAAACACTGATATCACATGACATGGTCTATAAACCAGTGTAACCTTGATGTTTGACTGACATGAAAACTGACGGGAAAACCGAAAAAAGACATGTGTGTGTTTCATGAAAAACATAGTATGCTACTGGAAATTTTGGTGGTGCCACTTTCCAGTACTAAGGTTCACAATGCCTTTGAGTTACTTTTTTCACTGTAGATGTTTGTGCTAACAATAACAGTCAAGTGGTTTTAGAAAAAAAAATCTATAGCAGCAAATTTCAACCATAAAAAGAGCAAGTAAACTGTCAAAAAGTTAACTAATAGGAAGTAAAATGATAATAGTGGTTCCCAAGCAAATTTCCAAGGTTGCAAAGAAAGTTAAAGTAAAAGATTAAGTTTGTTTTTTTGCAACCCTAATGGTTGTATATTTTATTTGATTACAACTACAGAACTACTAGGCCAATCAAGATGCCTTAGTGGATTGAGCAAGCTTAAGACACTAAGAAAAGATTTCAACTTAAACAAATTTGATATCTCTCAAAATCGTGTGTACCAATGCAAGCAATTTATTTCTCCAATGAAAAATTAGGTTAGTTCCTTGCTAAACGGGTTATGGAGTCTTCTTTTATTAGGTTAGGTCTACCACTTCTCTAGGGGTGTAAGTGTTGATATTATGGCAACTACGGGAGATATTAACCTCCACTTATGACCTTTGATGAGATTATAATATTCTAGGAAGAAAGAAGAACCCTAAAAGACTTGGACATAACCCTAGAAGTAAAGTCGGCTAAAGATAATATTTTATATTGAGTCTTTAGCCTCCAGAAAGAGAAGTTGGCCCAGACAACCTGGAAAGAGCAGTATAAATATAAGGTGCCAAAGCTCATTTGATACACACAAGTCGCAACTATAGAAATCCAGTAGTGTGCAATTCTGGGGAGCAATTGCAGCTGCAGTTACTGCAACCTGTAATTTTGATCTTTCTGGGTTGGAATTTATTATCAGTCTTGGTTATCTTTGCTTGGTGCATTAGGCTTGGTTTTCTATTGAATTTCTACCAGAATTCTTCTCTCTGTCAAGGTCAAGGTGCTCGTGTTAGAATATGATGGATGTGCTCATTTTACCATAGACAATATCACTATTGTCACCCAACAATAGGCCGAAGCCACCCTTTGAGCACCTTAACCTTGAAACAGAATCACTTCGGAAGCAAACCGTAGGCTAGATAGCCAAAAAAAGTGTAGTACACCTTTCTCCAAGGATAGTGCACCAAACAAGAGCTGATCAGATAGTCCAAACCATAACCAAGATATAGTCCAAGCCAAAACATAATATTCTAGGTGCAACAGCTGCAATGACAACTCTCCTCCAGACTTGCGCACAAACTGGCTAATTGTAGTGCGCACAAGTGAGATCTGCAGTTCTGAGAATGCCTACTAGAATGAAGACTAGCCTCCTGTATTTATACTAATTCTAGCTAATTGCCTGGTCCGAATTCTCATTCTGGGTACCTATTTACTCATTATATATTAATTCTTTTGGCCGACTTCTTCTCTTGGAGGCTAATAACCTAATACAAATTATCCTCTTGATCCGACTTGTCTTCTAGGGTTATTAGCCAACTCATTAGGGTTTCTTCTTGCTTCCTGGAATATTCTATTCTCGTCAGGTTTATATGTGGAGGTAAATACCTCCCACAACTACCACAATATCAACATTCCCTCCTAGCTAGGGAGGTATTGAAGACAATGGTCTTGAGCACAAACATACCATTGAATCAATAGCATCATCATAGTCATATAGACTATATCAAGATTAGATCATGAGAACCATCATCACTATCAATATCATCAAATGCATCATCTCTCGAAACCATACTCCATCGGAGTAATCAAACATGATGCTGGATAAGTCACTCACTCCATAGAGTGACACAAGAACCATTATTCTAATCTGGACATATGTCCTAGAAGAATAAATGTCCTGGACCATTTTTCGTCTGGGAAATCTCTGTCCATTGATCATCCATCCAGCTAATAATCATTTCCAACACTGTTGATATTCTTCAAGGAAATCATAACAATATCATTCAATAGAACACAATTGTGTCTATTCATAGTAGTACACAACTACAATCCAGTGGTACACTACCACACGAAGTAGCACACAAATACTTGATCTGTGACATATAGTCACAATTAGTGGAACACATCCACCACAGTAGCATATATCTATTGTATAGAGACATACAGTTTCCATAACAATCATCTGATATCAACCTGCATAGAAAACATTGTTATGATATAAACTGAATCATCTGGGCCATTCTTCCACTCACATCTGTGAGATTTGGAAGAGCATATGCCCTCAGAAGGTAAAACATCAATGATGAGCTATCTAGACTATTCTTCTCAAGCAAGGAAGAATAATTGTCTCGATTTCTGAGCCTGGACCATTCCCCACCCTGGGCCATTCCTCCGGCACTAAAAAAAGTGAAACCTAGAGAGAATGAGTCTGCCCTAGGGAATGTTTGTCCCTGATTGTTGAACCTGGACCATTACCCACCCTGGGCCATTCCTCTAGCACTAAACAAAGTGTAACCTAGTGTTACACATAAAAAATACTCACTTTGATAGTGTCGCAAGTGTCGTCATTACAAAGTGTCGCATTTTGCTCACAAGTGTCGCAAGTGTCAAGGAAGCATACTGCCATGATGCCTATGTCATGCCTATAACGACATGAGAAAGACACTTGAAACACCTCAAACATTTGATTTGGAAGAGGATAAATGAGTCAGCAGGCTCATGAACCTTTTTCCATCTGAAAACACTCAAAAAACTAAGCTTTTGAAGGAGAGTGCTCCCCTATACCTCTTCTGGGAGCGTTGGCGCTCCCCCTTACACTATCTGGGAGCGTTATAAAGCTCCTTTGGCCCTTTTAAGGGAGCTCTGGTGTCTTTAGAATCACTGGCGCCCCCCTTAATCCTATTGGGGAGCATTGTAGCACTCTAATGGCCCTTTTGAGGGAGCACTACCTATTCTGGGCAGCAGTTGAGTTGTTGAGATGAATGGGGGAAGGATATTTTCATTCTTAGAAGGTAGTTGAGCTCGAATCCCTAGTCCAGCCATGATCTTAGGGCATATCCTCAACTGAAGGAGGAAAATCCTCACCTTCCCCAAGAATATCTCAAGTTGTTGAGCCTCTCCAAGGCTATATAAGCAAGCTTTCTAATGGTGAAAGAGGACTGAAAAAAGGAGAATCACACCAAACTTATGATCTTATAAGTGGTGCTGGAATAGAGATATTTTGGAGGCAAGAGACCTATGATATCATAGGGAGAAATCAATGAAGTTGTCATCATTCAGATTGTGGATCTTTTGAGCAAGGGGTAGACAAAGAGGACTTGGCGAAACTGTTGCAATTCATCTATGGTTGTAAGCAATGTTTTGTCCTCATTAATATAATCTGCTTGGCCTGTTTATTTCTAATTCGTGTTCATTCTCACATGAATTTGTCTCTTTAGTAGATAGACCTATTTCGGACTAATCTTGATAGAGTAGGAAGTGGTCGTACTTTGTTTCTCTACAGGTCTTATCGAAGAGCGAAAGATTGGAGCTCAACTCGGACCATGCAGGGAAAAACACCAGTAAAAGGTACTTCTTTTCTCCTTCCTCCTCACACACTAGTCCACCTAGATCTGAAAGGAAGTCAGTGACCATGATAAGCACTTTCTGTCTTAGAGTTAAGAGTCTATCTCTTTGAGGAGATCTACTTGTCCGCAGGGATATTTTCCTTCAA
>JASDQU010305414.1:8796-27840 GCA_032191745.1 Picea mariana
CTAATCAACTTATTGTCTTGGTTGGCACTTACCAGTGAGATCTTTGGCTTTCCTTTATGCACGTTGATGATGTAGGACTTCCCATCCTTGATAAGTCGGTACTATTTGTATCTCTACATGAATATTGAATCCCTCATATACATGTAAGGGCTTCCAAATAATACTCCACATACATCAAGGGGTACTATGTCCAATTCCACTTCATCAATAAAATCAACATTTATAGAAAACTTAATCTTACATTGTTTTGTTACCTTTATCTATGCATCCTTGTTTACCCAACCTAATGGATAGTGGCTAGGATGACCATGAACCTCGAATCCAATATTTTTGACTACTTAGATCCACTGCTATGATATTATCTTATGAAATAGAGTCGAACATAGCATCTATGTTGGTCTTCTTGACCCGAGTCTTGATGTGGAAGAGCTTGGTCATATCCTTCTCTTCTTGATGATGAAGAATAATCAGATTCACCTCCTTCTACACAGATGTGAAAAAAATATTTTCATCCACATTCGAGCTACTTTTAACCTAATTTCTTGTATCTATGGTTAAAAGGTTATTTTTCTTTCTATCCTTCTTTTGGTTCTTCAGGTTTAGCTTTGGATGCAGTTTCCAACATTTTTCCTCAGTGTGGCCATCAATGTTGCAATGATTGCAATAGTTGCTAGGATCCTTGCATTGATGTGAAGTGATTGTTATATTCTTATCTTTCCCCCTTTCCACTTATTTTTCCCCTCCTTGGAAGCTTCTTGGTTCTCTTTCTGCTTCGAACCATTTGGCTTCCCCTTATTTTGGCCTATATTTTATAGGTATTATTCTTGTACACATGCCTCATCCACTGTCCTTAGCTTGAAGAGCATCACCTACTTTCATAGATGACTATGTAAACCCCCCATATGCTTGAGGAGTACATATGGGTTATTGGGAGATATACGCAACATGATGGCTATATTTTTGAACTCAGTGTTGTACTTATGAACACTTTGGCCCTATCTCTACCTTAAGTAGTCCCACCAGAACCATTCATCCTATACATTCCCAATAGGGTCTAATTGGGACTTGGTGAGGGTTTTGAATTCCTCCCACCTAGTTACTGGGGGATCACCCTCAATCCTAAGTGTTTCTATATGGATTTCCCACCGAGTTAAAACATGGCCCTCTAACTTCAATCTAGCAAATGGAATATTCTTCTCTTCATCTATATGGTGAACGCTAAAATAAAATTCTAGTTGTTGCAACCATTGATTTAGTTTTAATGCATCAATCTCACCTTGGTATGGTTTTATGTTCACTTTCACTTCCATATTGAATAGGGACTATGAAGGGTTCACGACACTCAAACTTGGCTTCTATTTCTCGAATTATTTCTGCGACTCCTTTCTCGAGTCTTCTTGATCTCCTGATTTCCCCTTCGATATGATCTCTGCATTAGATCCTCCATCATATTTGAAAGGTCTAATATTGCTTGCTAGAGCCGCCATGACTCTGGCCCATGAGGAGGTTCATATTGTGACTGATGTTGGCAAATTGTGCTTCCAATCTCTCAAATATCTCTTCTACTATATCTTGAGGGTTGTTATGAACAAACTTGTCCACCATGGCTAGGGTTTATGTGACTTCTCTTTAATCCAATTCTTGGATCCTTCAAATTTGCACAAATATCCAAAATAAAAACCTACTCTAATACCAATATGATATGTAAATTGTCATGGATTTTCCACTAGAATAATTCTTCACAATAGATATAATAAATAAAACTAAAATTTGCACTATGAAACTTAATTTCTTTTAGATTTCAGAATATTTAATTACTGTTTTTTTGCTTGTGCATGAAATAGATAAAGTAAGGAAAATAGAGAAAAGTAAAATAAAATCACACACCAACCATAAGATAACACAAATATTTTCATTGGTAAACCCTTACAGGAGAAAACCCAGCTAGAATGTGAGGTTTCTCTACTATCTTTTCTATGGTATGAAAATAATGAAAGTACAAAGGAGAAGGCACTCTCTATGGAGTTACCTAAGACTTGTGGCCTGTTAGGTTACTATAGAACATTAACCCCCTATGTTATTCTCTCTAATTTCCCACTCCCAGTTGCTCTTCTCTATTATGGAACAAAAAACAATAACATAGAATGGAAACCCGTCTCCTCCTAGTGGATCGATATTTAACATATCTCGATAACCATCTAGGGATAGGTTTTTAACCTCCTCAACCCTGAATTGTGGTAGGGTTTTTAACCTTCTGGAATATTCTTGACATTCCTCACATCATTGGCCCCATATGCATGAGTAATGGGGGATGACGTGCCATCCTCTTGTACCATGGTGGTCAACATGATTGGTCAACTTGTGAGAGACATAACTTTTGCATACAAGCTCTGATTGACACATGGTCTACACCATTGGAAAGGTATCAGTGTGTAGAAAATTGTCAATGGGGTGTGCATAAGTTTTGAACACCATAACAAAAAAAAAACATCATGTAATTCCTTAAAATGGCTTCGGAAGGTTGTGGGCCCCAATTTGAGTTGCCACTAAAATGACCTTGCAAGTTTATTCCTCCAGTTATTTCCACTCTGGAAGCATCGAGATAGATGAAAAATAATATAATGATCCAATCCATATCAAGATTTGTGGCCATTCAATCACCACTAACTTCATCCTCTTAGTGTTAATGGTGTCCCACCTCTTAATAGATGGTGGATACTCAATAATTATAGATAATTCAAAGCATCTTTCAATCATTACATTTAAAACGATGCCACTTTAATGCTATTTCACATGAAACCTCCATCGAATAGTGGTAGTTCATAATTCTTCATCAACTTGTAGTTAAAACAATAATTAGAGTCACATAAAATGAGAATGTATTATTAGCCTTTCATGCATGTCTCTCACTAACAATCCTATGTGTTTGTGGTTAATCAACATCATAATGATGTCGATAATCAATGTATCAATTGATATGATGTTTTTATGACTAATTAAATAGCCTTAATTAATGTCATTTTTGAACATATATTGATCTATTTACTTTTCAAACCTCCTAATGTTAGAAAATATAATTCTTTTGAGTTTTATTTTTATAATTTTTTTTTTTTGAGGCATTATTATTATTTTTTACTTATTTTTATTATGATTTTGATGTAAAGATTGACATTGAGAGTCAAAAAATTTACAAATTTTACAAAATTCAAAGGGAATTTATATAACCATCTTTGATCTATCTTAACCTTGAATCTATCAAGCCTCAAGAGGGATCAAATATCTTGAGGTGTAAAAATTTTGATCATCTAAAATGGATCTAGGTTGGTTCTAGTCTCACTCATCTCCATAGAATTCATAATTCACAATTTATGGAGATACAGATATGTAAAAATGCAATTTTGATTATTGTTAAGATACACATACTTTCATTGTAACAATATTTTTATGTAAATACCATATCTATAATATATCTATTTATGTGTAAATATGGTATCTTTATTTTTATTTTTCTATACAACAATTTGTATATTATGTGTACATATCAAATCTTTCTCTTTCATATATATAGAGATATTTTATTTTTCTTTGTATCTATTTTCTACTAACATATAGTATTTACTATTATCATTTATTATAAGTATTATATATTTTTAAATCAACATATAATAACATACGTGTGTTCCTTTTTTCGATAGAAAAATAAATCATATTTGTTATTCATATGAGAATGAAAAACACATTATTTGAGTGCTTGAAGCACGGTACAAAAAAAACCATGAGTGTGTAGTCTTATAAGTATATCAAGTAAACCAAATCTCTCTCTCTCTCTCTCTCTCACACACACACACACACACACACACACACACACACACACACACACATATATATATATATATATATATATATAAACCACCATATTCAAATATCTACATACTAGTATAAATACTATAGCCAAAGGTTATCCAAAACTAAATATCAAACAAAAATCCTTAAAGTTCCCATATTTTATGGCCTATGTATTCTTCCAACAAGTAAACTGCAAAAATATCCCAATATAAAAGTTTGTGTAACTACGAGCACATCAAAACAACTAGATGAAAAAAAAAATGATAAAGATATAGATAAGTATGTAATGTTCCCCTCCTTAAATTCACTTAGGTATAATGATCTAGGTTCCCCGACATGTCCTTCATTGGATAATTTATCAGCTACATTGTTCAATTCCCTATACACATGAGTAAATGAAATTCCTCCCTATACACATGAGTAAATGAAATTCCTGTAAACAATTGCAAAGTTATCTTGTTCTATTTAACTATAGTATGGAGTGAAATATCAAATATGGCTTGTTCATTGTTCATCCACTTTACAACCAACAAAAAGTCTCCAAGTACTTATAGATGTGAGATATTCTTGAAAAAATCTAATTTCAAGAGATATGAAAGTGCTAAGAGCTCAGCTCTATTGTTCGAACCTATTCCCACACTTGTATTGAAAGGAATATAACATTGGTCCTAAAAATACAAGACATCACCAATACCACATAAAGCTTCAACACCCATACATGCCCCATTAAAAAAACCCATGGTCTTAACCACTACCAACTCCCCATTACATATAATCCTTGGTATTTTCCTTTGTGATTTAAAATACTAGGCAAAGGCACAAATTTGAGTAGAAAATTGGAAAGTTCGTATAATTTTTTCATCAAACAAGCTTGAATTGTGTGTCAACTAGATGCTCCAAAGTGTCATAAGAGGAACAACTCTAAAACTCTTTTATTCTTTCCTTTAAAAACATTATTTTATGCCCTCCTCAACTAATCCATTTTTCCATGCATTGTTAACACCAACCCACTAAATAACGTCTTTCCAAACTTATAATGTAAAAGGGCACAAAGAAAATAAATGTGGGAGAGTCTCATATTCATTCCTACATAAATAACATATTATAGGTCCATTCTTATTCTTATTTTGGAGTAAGTCTCGGGTAGGAACCCTATTAATAAGTGCTAACCATATAAATATTTTTTACTTCTTAGGATCTCTCACCTTTTAGACATTTGACCACCGCTAATTTATATCCCTTCCCTTAGGAACCAATAGAACTTCATAACCTAATTTAGAAAAATTAACCAGCGAATTTATTCTTATTCTTGTTTCAGTTTTATATTCCCATTCCTTACTTCCATAATGTTAGTATTCAATGTATCAACGAATGCACCATCAAAATCCATTTTTTTGCACTCATCCATCCATGATGCTAGATATCCATTTTTTCTTCATTTGTCAGTTGATTCAATGTGTAAAGGCCAAGTCCTAGTCCTTGTAAGTGTTATATCAATGCGCCAAGAATAAATATGGTTTTACTACAAACCATTATGGCATCCATCTCAATTCTGACCTCAAAAACACCATTTACCTTCCATGCTAAATAACCATCAATGTTTGGGAAGGATAAAACTAAGGATTTCCATTGATTGGAAACATTTTTAATTATTTTAATTTAATTCTTGATTCAATCCAAAAGTGGCAAGGACCCAATATTTTTGTATAATGATCCTCTTCAATAATTCTTCCTTTGAAATTAGTTCGACAAGCTCTTAGCTACTTAGTATCTTCCAAATAAGATTATATGTTTAAATCCCCAACCCCCTTAATCTTGTGGTTTAGTTATAAATTGCCACATTTCCAAATGAAATCTAACCTTATCACTTTTTCCCCTCCACATGAATTCATAGCACAAATTCCTTATTTTTTCTATCACTCCCTTAGGTGTATGAGCTAGAAGGAGCCAATATACGAAGGATAGCTTCTAAAACAAATTTGAAAAGGATCAACCTATCACCCCTAGTTGACAACCAATGATGACACCATAGATGGATTATATGCTCTATATTACCAATCAACCATCCCTGGTATTTTATTCCATATACAAAGGGATTCTGTATAAACCATAAATACTTCAAACCCACTTGAAGGTCGACCATCCTAAATTTAAATCACCACCTTGCTCAAACAATTGAAGCTAATAGACTAATTTTGTAAATTTACCTCCATGACCATCACCTTATAGTATAACTGCAATATTTTTTGGAATGATTTTCCTCTCTCATAGAACCATTTGAAAATAGTATAACATCATCCAAAAACAATAAATGAGCAAGATACTCCAAAGTTCCAACAATAATTCCTTTAATATTTTGTTCCCATTTTGCATTTACTAATGCCATACTAAAATCCTCAACCACTAAAAGAAGAAGATAAGGAGACATTGGGAATCCATGGTGTAATCCCCTTGTTGGTTTGAAGAAATATGAAGTTGTGTCATTAATTAAAAATGAAAAAGAAACAAAGGTAATGAAACCCATAATCCAATTCACCAAATGTACGTTGAACTCAATATTGATCAACAACAATCTCATATAGATACAACATGATCTATCATGGATTTATATAGATCAAGTTCCATAAAAATTCTATGCAATTTCCTATATCTTATAATATGAAGAGCTTATTATGCCAACCCTGCAACCTCATGTATAAATTTTCCCTCAAGAAACTTGAATTGATCAGTAGAAATAACCTTGGAGATAAACTTCTTAAGTTGAACTGCAATTGCTTCAGAGATATCTTGTAAATATAGTTGCATAATGAGATAATCCAAATGTCCCCAAATGACTCCATATTATCAACCTTGGGATGAGGGTGATAAGGTTGTGTTAATATACCCCAAAACTCGATCGATTTGTCTTACTTCTTCTACAACTCTCATAAGAAAAGCTCATAATAAATCCAAAAATCCCAAGAAAATTTTGATGGTCCAACCATCCAAGCCATGGATTTTATATTTTTGAAAGGTAGACACAATCTCCATTAACTAATCCATTGTGATACCCTCATAAATTGTCATATCGTATTCAAGTTGTGGAAAATACAAAGATATTTTAATGATTTCAACAATATTTTCTTTGTCATGTTCCTTATATATTCCCTCAAAATACTTAACACCTAATGCAACTAATCTAATGAAACCCCTCACAATATGACCCTCCTCATCCTGCATATCCAATATTTTTTTCACTTTTTCTATGCTTTGCAAATCAATTAAAAGACTTTTGGTTTTCATCTCCTAATTCAAGATACATGGTCTAACTTTTTAAGTGCCATTCTACTTCCCTATCAATAATTTATTTATTTTTGTTACAATATCCTTTAGTCCATTCAATTCCTCCTCAAAATAATTACTAGAGAAATAATTATGTAATAATTCAAGATACATGGTCTAACTTTTTAAGTGCCATTCTACTTCCCTATCAATAATTTATTTATTTTTGTTACAATATCCTTTAGTCCATTCAATTCCTCCTAAAAAAAATTACTAGAGAAATAATTATGTAATAGGGATTTTAATTCGACTTCAACCTCCTTAGCCAAATTATCCTTTAATTTATGTCATTCAACAAATCATCCCGCCACCTTCTCCTTAATTTATTTTAATGAGGTCACAAATTTTTCACTAGAAAAAAGGTTGACCCTAGCATCAAAAGGATTCCATATATGTTTTAACAAGATCTAGAATCCCTCTTCATTTAACCAACCCATATTAAATTTATATGGGCTTGAAGGCTTGTTATCACTCAGTTCCAATGGAAGTATAATAGGGTGATGGTCTGAAATGCCTCCATATTCCACCCATGATCTAAAATTATCAACTAACTACAAAAGGTGATTAGAAACAAGGAATTGATCAAAATGTTTCAAAACATTATCCTAACCCTTCCTATTGTTCCACCAAGTAGGTATAATAGATACTAGTTCCATATTCACCAAACCAAGTGCTTGAAATTGATGAGTGAATTCTCTACTGAACTGTCAAACCTATCTTCCTCACCCCAAACCTCCTTCATATTCAGAGTGAAATTCAAATCCCCTCCAGTTACCATAGCTTCCCTTATTTTACAACCTATAATGTAAGAAAACAAATCCCATAAAGGTTGTTTTTCACCATATGCACCATACACATTCTCACTGCAAAGGAAGATCCAAGACCTTTACACATGAATTCAGTTCATAATCCTGAACAAATGGAAAAATAATTAATTGGTATAAAGCAGTATTCTAACTTGTAATAAATCCACCAGAAATCTCCACAGAGGCCACTGCAAAGAAATCCTAGTTTTTAAGAACCTTTTTAAGACTATTAACTAATACATCCCATGCCATATCAGTTCTGGAAACAATATTATATTAGTCTCCATTTTTTCTATCATCCTATAAAGGCTCGACCTCTTTCCCTAAGTGTCTAATCCCCTTGTATCATAGGAGAGTTTGATCATCGAGAAACATTCTTATGGGATTGATTTTCTCTAATAACCCCATATATTAAATCGTGTTTCCCTTGTTTCCCTTGTTTCTCTTGTTTCAACTTGAGTATATCTTTTTCTTGATCTTTCTCCCAACTCTACATGAGGGTACTTCCTTTGGTTTATCCAACCCTAAACCCCTTAACATCACATTGTTAGGAATCACATCCACCTTCAAAGATATCAAATTATAATGTCCCCTCTCCCTATGAATAAGTGAATCAATAGCACTAACAAAATGTTTCTTCTTGGCTTTATCCTAAAACCCCCCTTTCGTACTATAGTTTGAACTAAAAGTAGTTTCATAAAGGCTCTCATTCAATTTTCAATTAATAGGGGGGACATTTTCCTTTTTCCTACCACCCTTAATATTTTTTATAATTTTTTTACCCTCATAAAGTAAGGGTCAATTCCTTCAGGAACTCAGACAAAAACTATCTTTACATTCATAATTTGATGGAGGATACCCCAAGTCATCACTAGAATATCCTTCATTGAGGACCACATCTGATCCTTGTGACCCAAAAGGAGTCTTCTCTAGAAAATTTTTGGATCTTGTAGTAGTGGTTTGTAGATCCAAAAGTAAAGTAACATTATTCTATAAGTCTAAAGTCACTAGAGACCCCTTATTCTCTTCAACCCTTGATCCATTTTCATGACCTCCCAATGAATCAATGTGTACAAAGACCAAAAAAGGTTTAGCCCCATATTGAAATGTACAATGTACACTATCCCTAGGAGATGTGAGTATCTGGCTTGAAGTCCTCTTTAGATGTTCAAAAAAATGAGAAGAAACCTTGTTTTTCCATATATGTCTGTTAAATGGTCAAGAATAGTCTATAGTAAGATTCCCATGAAGATGGAACCTATCACATTGGAGTGGGACAATTTGATAACCTATACTTTGAATGTGAATCACACCCCCTACTTCAATATTCATACTTTCCATCGGGCCTTCTTTGGTATCAATATCAGCTAAAACCCTTGAAATGGAAGGATTGCATAACCTTTTTTTAAATTCATCTACCAAAATAGTCTTACCTAGTTGATTCTCAACAACAGTTAAAATCTCCTCCATTCAACATTTGATAGGAAACCTGGGCGATTTTACTCAAATAGGAACCCTAGTTCTCTACTCAATCTAAGTGTTGAAAATTGGGTGGAACAACTTAAGTGACAAATATGTCATCCCCTAGAACCAAATCCCAACTAGGACAATATCAACATCCTTCTCATAGCGTAAGGAGAAACTGATGCATTCTTTCACCAACAAATTAAAATATGGCCCATGACCAATAAGAGGCCTCCAAAACCTCTGCAATAATTCATTTAATGACTCCATCGAGATTCTTTGACCCAAAAAATTACCAATAATGGTTTTACCAAGGAGATTCAAAATATTTTTGACCTTTACATCCACACCGACCACCATTTTAACCCTTGAATATTCTAAAACCATAAAAATATTCTCCTCGCAACATGCTCCAACCCCAATTTTGTCAAAAACCATGTGCAATATTGTCGTTAGGCCTATTCTCATGTAATAAGTATGCATGCATTATGTATACTCAACATTGAATATTTGAAAATAGTTAGACACTCCATCAGATCATCCCTATAGTCTACTAACTGAACATCCTCCTCTCTGCTAGCAGGGAGCTAAGAATTTAGAGGTACCCATATTCCATTATTTACTCAGGGTCCTTCAATGCAAGTGTTACTTAAGTGAAAACATATCTACCATACTAGACTATAAAAACACCTTTGGTAAAATCATGTGACTCATAAAATAATCAACTTTAAATTATAATATTATATAAAAGCATTTCTTAATAAATGTAAACACATGAAGTTTCATTAAGAATTTATTTAGAAATGTTTAGTTTTCTTGTATTTTTATTTGTTTAAAAACAAAATTATCACATTATAAATTTGTTTCTATAAAGAAGTATTTCATATGAATTTAAAGTGTTGAAATAGATAAAGTTAACTACTCCATTTTTGTTAGACATAAGTTATATCAATTTTTCAAAGCTTGTTGAACATTAGAGAAAATATGGGTTTAAAATGAGACTCATAAGAAAAAATATGGTTGATGAGTTGAGATTCAAAAATCCAATAAAATTTCAAGAAATTGGGTCAACGATAATCGTTGAGTTGGAACTTTGTGGTGATTTTGCAGTGAATATTGAATGATGAAATTTGTGGTGATTCTATGGTGAATATTGTATGGTGAAATATGTCATGATTGTGTGGTGAATATTGAATGGTGTGGTGATTCTGCAATGAATATTGAACGATGAAATCTATGTGAACTTTGTGGTGATTCTGCAGTGAATATTGAATGGTGAACTATGTTCCGTAGTGAATATTACACAATGAATTCTATGGTGATTTTGCGATGAATATTGAACAATGAGGTGATTTTGTGGTGAATATTGAACGGTGAAATATGTTTGAACTTTGTGGTGATTCTATAATGAATATTTAATGGTGAAATATGTGTGAATTATGTGATGATTCTGCGGTGAATATTGAATTCAACCATGCATGAATATTGGACTCTCCGTGAACTTTGTGTTGAATATTGAACATTGAACTCTATGGTGAATATTGAATGATGATTCCCAACACGAATAATATTGAATGGTGTTTATGCGGTGATTATAAACACTATGTGAATACTAAATCATCCAAACCCTACGGTGACAACTTATGCAGAGATTCTAGCATATGCGGTGACTTTATTGCATGTGGTTGACTATTCAAACCCTACCATGAATCAGATGCACATTATTCTTATTTGTTTCTTTATCTTTTCAATATGAGTAGTTCATCATGGATCCCAAAATCTATTAAGGGGAGGTCTAGCAAAGTAACCATAGAAATTTTGTATGAATATATAGAATCATTAGAAAAACTTAGAGAAGTGAGAGAAGTCCAACTTCAAAGTGATTTAGAAGAAATGTTTGATAATAAATTTAGATCCTTTGAAGATAAGATTCAGAGACATATGGACAATAAAATATTAGGGTTTGAGAATAAATTTCAGAAAATGGAGGCTAGAGTACAAGAAATAGAAAACCAAAACCAAGCACAAAAATAATCAAGGCAAGAAGAAGAGTCCGAAGAAAATAGTAATCTTAGGGACCATATAAAAGAGCTAGAAGAAAAACTAATTAAAAAGTTCTCCCTAAATAGCAAGGAAAGCAAATTGGATATGAAACCTATCAAAAAGGAAATGGGCAAGCTCATAGAGTTAGATCATGAGCCTAATAAAAGATCCTTGAACCTCATAATTTTTTGTATAAAAGAACAAAAATATGAGGACACGGTAGAAATAGTCAAGGAGGAACTAAAAAATAAATCACAAATTGAAACAACTAGCCTCACATATGCAAAAAGGGTGGGGAAAATATTTGTAAAGATAGGTTGATTAAGGTTATGGTAAGCTCTAATACCTCATATAAATCACAAATTGAAACAACTAGCCTCATATATGCAAAAAGGGTGGGAAAAATATTTGTAAAGATAGGTTGATTAAGGTTATGGTAAGCTCTAATACCCATAAATATGACATACTCGGTAAAACTACGAGCTTAAAAGGGTCAAGAATATTTATAAACGAAGACCTCATTCTAGAAGATCAATCTAAATTAAGGGAGGAGGTTCAAAAGGTAAAGGAAGCTACGAAGGAAAGAAAATGGGAAATAATTAGGAACAAAAACGTTATTATTAGAGATAGAGACCAATAAAATAACAATAAATAGTAGTTTGGGACACTTTGGATCATGTCTTGGAACTGTCGAGGCTTTCCTTGGAACAAAGGGCCTATATTAAGTTGGATCCCAAGTGAAATTGATATTATATTCTTGGTTGAAACTTGGGAGCATGAGGAATACCAAGTCCCTAACATATATGGATTTATATTGCGACATGAATCATGAAACATGAAACATGAAATTCTCCCACAAAGGGATTGGAGG
Organism: Picea mariana; assembly: GCA_032191745.1. NCBI lineage: Eukaryota > Viridiplantae > Streptophyta > Pinopsida > Pinales > Pinaceae > Picea > Picea mariana. The sequence goes on from JASDQU010305414.1 coordinate 21,148, forward strand.
CATAGCTTGTTACATAAGAACAAACATATCTCCTCACATTCGGCTTCATAAAAAATACCCTTTCAATCAATTTATTTGGATGAAGATTTTAGATATTAATGTTGATAGTATGTATAATATAGCATTTTTTTATTCTGTGCCTATTAATTCTACCTTTTATAATAAAAACAATCTAGATAATAAAAAAACCCCTATAAGAGCTTAGAACAAGTATCTATAATATCGAAAATTAAGGTAGTATCCTCCTGCTAGGAGCCTTTAATGCTAGAATTTCAAATGATCAAGCTACTATCTTAAGCAACGATTCCAACTCTAATCCTCTATGGCTAGATGAGGTAATTGTTTTAGCTAATATATATAAAATAAATTTGTAATACCTAACCAAGAATTTGTATGGTACCAATCTAATCAAGCTTTGTATCTCACAAAATCTAATCATTTGCAATGGTCTAATGAAGTGCCCAAAATCTAACTAGACGATGTGTATCCATGGGTTGTGTAGTAGTGTTATGGATTATGTGATATCAGATATCCCCATATACAACCAAATAGTCAATTTTGACATTTTAAACAACCATGAGCCTGACTCTAATCATAGACCTTTGACTCTAACTCTAAATTTTATCATGCAAAAAAACCCATTGAAAATAAATCTAATAACCAAAGGCACTTGTTTTTTGACAAAAATAAAATCGATCTCTTCTTAAAGGAATTAAACACTAAATTAAATATAGTATCATATAATAACAATATCGCATACCTTTATCATAATTTTACGACAACCCTCTCTACTTCCATTAAAAAATTGTTTATCGAAGTGTTGTGTAAAAGGAAAAATAGAATTTCCAACCCTTGGTATGATAATGAATGTAAAATTGCTATAAATTTCATTAGGGATGCCTTTAATGAGTCTTGAAATGGGATAATATTAATATATACAAATACCTAATTAAAAGGAAAAAACGACACTACATAAATAGAAAACAAGAGAAACTTTTGCACCTATCCAAGATAGATCCAAAGAAATTTTGGAGGAAAAGTTTGACTCGTAAAACTAAAGAAATGGATACGATTCCTCTGATAGATTGGAATTCCTACCTTAAAAAACCTTACGAATCTCCTAATGTTCCAGAAAACATTCCAAACATTTATAACAAAGATGAAGTTTTTTATATAGAAGACATAATGTTTGGGGTTAAATGACTTGAAAACAGGAAAGCTAAGAACATAGAAGGCTACCAAGCTGAAATATTAAAAATTGGAGGGCCTATTCTCATTACTCACATACACAAGCTCTTCAATTTAGCATTCAAGAAAGGATTCTCTAAACGCTGGACTCAAAGCCTCATTGTACCTATTTTTAGAAGTAGGGATAAAAGAAATCCCACCAATTATAGGACCATTATGATTAGCCCCATTTTAGCTAAGCTATATGGAAGTATTTTGGAAAAGACGATAAACATATGGCTAGAAATCCATGGAAAAAGAGCTAAAGAACAAGCCAATTTTAGAGAATATAATTCAACTATGGACCATATTGTCATGCTTAGGATCATTGCAGAGGATTTTCCAACAATAAAACCAATTTCCTTTATTGTTCCATTGACTTTAGGAAAGTTTTTGACATTGTTCCTCAAACTAACTTTTGGAATAGGTTAGAAGAGATAAAAGTTCCCTATCAGTTGAGAGTTGTTATGGTATGGTTGTATGAGACCATTATTTCCAAGTTTAGGATCATTGAGGGATGGTTCAAAGAAATTAAATGTAATATTGGATTCAAGCAAGGTTGTCCTATTTACCCTACCCTTTTTGGCATATACATTGACAAGTTAGAAGATTGTTTGGAAGCTACAGGTTGTGTTGGACCGACTCTTGCTAGTATAGTCATCATACTTCTCCTATATTCAAATGATATTGTTCTTATGGAAAGGAATCCCTATGATCTCATAAATCATCTTAGAATCCTCAAGGACTTCTACTCTATTATAGGGATGACGATGAACATTGAAAAAACAAAGGTTATGATAATAGAATCCCAAAAGATCACCTATGATAGTTTCATTTATGACAAAAATAACTTGGAGGAAGTGCCTTCATACAAGTATCTTGGAATTGAAGTTCACCACAAGATAATTTGGAACTATAGCATCAAGAAAAGGATAAATGGAGGGTGGAAAGATTTCTACGGGCTTGAAAATATTGTAAATTAGTGGACCTTTGGCTATGGGATAAGAAAAGTCTCCTCTTTGAGACTCTTGTCACTCTTGTTATCTTATATGGATGTGAATTTTGGGGATGCATTATCTCTCCTGAATATTGGAGAATAGAGCAAATCCAAAATAATTTTGTCACTTATAATCTCAAAATTAAAGGCAATATACCCTATACTCTCCTCCTCATAGAAGCGAGCCTTTCTCCCATTGAGAGCACATCTATGATTACGTACTCAATGTACAAGAACAAGATAAACAACATGGATGACACAAGGCTCCCCAAATTTTCTTCAGAATCCATCCAAAATCACCATAAACTTAAGATGGGATGGCACAATGATGCCAAGTCTTGGCTAAATCATTGGGGAATAAGGGAAGTCTAAGTTATTCTGTAGAATATCGATGATATGAAAAATACCATTTAAGCTAAATTTAAGAAGCTTATTTGGTGTGATAAATAATTAGAGGATATAATAAAATTAAGATAGTATAAGGAGGTGGTAAACCCTAATCTTGAAGATCAAAATGTAATGTCCCTTAGAAGCTTCAAATCTGATCTTTATTTAGTATTATAAATGATCTTCATACATAGGTCTACAGATATGGTACAATATAGAAATATATAGAACCTCTTGGCCTTCCCCAACTGAATATGGATCATTAAAAGATAAATTTCCTTCCCTTTATAGTTGGAACCCTCAGATCTATGTTTGTAAGCCTATGTGTGTCTAGATCTAGGACTGGTACGGTCTTGGCTAGTTGGATAAGCTCAATATTTAGGCCCTCTATTCAATGACCTATGAATAGCTCCAAAATACTTTCAAAATGTAGGTCAGGTGCCAAGTAGATGGATGAGATCAAGTTAGGGTTAAAATGATTAATTCCTCCTCCAGATCTCTAAGCCTCCTCAATGAGAGTTGTGACCTCCTATAGAAATTCATCCCAAGCCACCAAAAATCATATAACAAGAGAATCCCTTAAGTAATGGCTGCAAAAGAGAGTTATGGCTCCAACAAGAAGCCTCCAATAATGTGTAATTTCATATCTATCCTCCTCAAAGAAAATCAAACTTCTCTCTCTTTGATGGTGTGCCCCCATTGTTGGAAAATTCCTCAGATTTGTGCCCTAGCCACCAAATAATGAATGTTGAATACCTATGTCTGAATTGAATGGTGAGGGAAAGATCTTTCACCTCCTTGGCCAAGCTTGGACCAAGAACAGAGGAATATTTCACCTCCTTGTTGGTCTCTAGGGTTTTTTCACTCAAAACCCTCAAAATGTAAGTTGTCTAGCTCAATAGCTCAAGAGAATAATGAAATCAAGATGAGGAGAGAGGCACTCACCTCTTTATTTTGTACCTCCTCCTTCTAATTTTTTATTGAGTTATTTTTTCCCATTTTCTAAGGTTTTGTTTTAATTCTCCTTTAAGTCACATTTTCCTTCTTTTATCCTTTTACTTATGTCACTTTAATAATACAACCTTAGTCCTTCTATTGAAAATTCCACACCTTTCCTCCCCTTATTTCACCTTGGACTATAGTCTAGAGGGGTAGCTAGACTACTACGTCCTTGTGTTCTCCTGTCAAGGAGAAGGGGATATTATAGTCTCCCCTACTGAAAATTTCTTGCCCTGAAGCAATCCAGAACCAACTCCTTGTAATACTTGGTCACTTTCCCAAGTAGCATCTTCTATAGGTAAGTCTTTCCATTTAACCAAATAGTATTTAATTGCTCTTCTTCTTAGTTGTTTCATGCTATTTTCTATGATATCCTATGGAATTAAGTGTATATTCTCTTCTTCATCAATTGGTGGAAATGTCTCATTAACTAACACATGTTTTTCCCATGCTCTTTTCAAGCAAAACACGTGGAAAAATTTGTGGATTTTACTCCCTGGTGGCACTTTCAATTCATATGACACTTCTCCAATTCTTCTTTGCACTTCATATGGCCCATAGAAGTGTTGTTGTAGTTTCTCATCATCACTCTTCTTGACAGATGCTTGTATGTATGGTTGTAGCATTAAGTATACCAAATCACCAACCTCAAAAGTATGCTCCACCCTTTTCTTATCCACATACAATTTCTGTTGGTTTTTCACTCTATGTAGATTGTCTTTGAGCTCTCGGGTGATGTACTAATTAACCTGTATCCACTCCTTTTCCATAGGATCCTTCTTCTCCCCAAATAAAATATACACAAAAGTAAGGGGCTCGTAATTGTATAGTGCTTTAAAGGGGGACATGCCAATGGACATATGGTAGGTGATGTTGTAACAATACTCCCCCAAGTAAATCCATTTGACCCAAGATTTATGATTCCCTGAGTTACACATTGTTTTGGTCACTCTAATGATGACTTTACAAGCATGTGATCAAGCCCTCAAAATCATCTTTTGCCTAAGAAAAGTGGTTTCTTTCCTCCCCTATAAGACTACTTTTTAGAAGCATGTCACAGGCTACCCATAGTGTACAGTGCGGAAATCAATGATTTCCACACGCTGCTCTATATCTGGCTTGCAGGATTTCCGAAAGCTTCTACATAGGCAGGATGCGGTGGCGTTTGAAAGCCAAAAGAGGAAAGAGGTTCAAGAAGTTTCTAGAAGGGGAATCTTATGGAATGTGAGGTGGCGTCTGTATGGTTACAATCCTATTGACTTCTCTAATCTAGCGGGATTATCCTCATCCATTTAACCACTTCAACTTCTATATAATAATGGGCTTATGGAAAAGGTTAAGCATAGTTAAGCAAAGTTGAGCAAAGGATTGATGGAAGAATAGGCTGGAGATTGTGTGAATAATATTATTTCACTTGATACTTGAGGTCTACATTTTTCCATCAAGCTTCTGAAGATCATCTTCATGCAAATCTCAGAACAAGTATATGTGTGTGTTGGAATGAAGGACCACTAAAAGGGAATTTGCGACATCAAGGCATTTCGGTTGTATATTCCACTTTTATTCAATATAATACAGTGGCATGTTTATTTCCCATAAAATTATTCTTATTTTATTACATGACTCCTTGATCACATGTTTAAGTTTTCATTGAATCTATCATAGTTTCTTTCACTTTGGTTGGTTTGTGTCATTGCAGATCTGGTTTCACAAGAGCACCAGAGTGAAGCGGGAAAAACAAAGATATAAGGAAGCGATATCAAAGGTAAGTCATCATTTCCTTCTTTGACACTTAGATCAGTGATTGTAACTTAGGGAAAACATCATCTCCTTTCGTGTTTTGTTCTAGATCCAGGTGGATCTAGGGAGATTAGTTTATGTCAACATTTACCGATTTATCCTATAACAAAATTGGCGACTCCATTGGGGATACGAGTTGATTGTGGTTTTTTGTTGGCCATTTATTTTTGCCTACTCTTTTTTATCTGAATTCAGTCTTTGAGTCTATGGGAGATCCTTTCAGACTCTCTGAGTTTGAAAGTTCACTGAGATTTTTTACCTTTTTCTCAAAATTTCTTGATTTTCAGACGTGTCCGCACTGCACCCTATACCTAACCTGCGAAAACCTTTGATTTCTGCACCCTAGATATTTGCTTCAGTGCATACTTCCACACCCTGTCTGTTTCTGGCCTGTGGAAGCTCTAGATTTCCACACTGTAATGTGCTATTAGCTTGCGACGACGTCTGTGAAATTTTTGAGTGGGGTTTTGACCTCTGTTGATGCCCAATTTTTGCTTTAGTCTGCTGGGGGGAACTTTTTTAGCCAATATTTGACTGTTTTCTCATGCTTAACACGTTGTTGATTGGTTTTCGGAGATCAAACACCTCTCTTAGTCATTTTCCAGTTTTCATTTTTTATTTTTAACAACAAGGGTATAATCTCTGATCTTGTATCTGAGTGCTTGTTCGATTAAAAATCTTGGATTGGATTTGAAGTTTTGGATTGATTATGTATTCTAGATTTCTTGATGATTGAGAGGTTATTTCTTCATTTCCATTTGGGGAAATACTTTCTCGTCATTTTTTTACTTTTATCTTCATTGAAAGTTTGATTTGGGTGCTTGTTGAAGGTATAAATGTTCTTGGATTACTTGTCCTTTCTCTGTCATGCCCTTGGTCTGGTCTTAGAAATGAACAATTTGAAGTTATCCATTCCTTTGAATAATCATACATAAGAAAATTTATTGCATTTAAGAGAAGAGAACATTGAAGAACTTCATTGTTTATTGGTTTTTTGAAATTGTGTTCATTTAAAGAAAAATGAATTATATTTTGTAGCTTACATCATTCCGAAAACACCTTCTCCCTGTTGTAGATAGAATTCATTGAATGAAATTTTGCATCATTTATTTCTATTTGCATATTGTTGGGTCAAGGTCTTACACAAGATCGGTTTCATTCCCGTCTCCCTCTTGAGTAACAACAACCTTTAAAAATATTGCGAAAATATAAAACTTAATTAGTAATTTTTCTAGGGTTCTTTTACACCAACATTAGCTAGGCTAGAGCTTTGGAATAGGCGG
>JASDQU010305414.1:27928-46626 GCA_032191745.1 Picea mariana
GGGGTTCAGAATCGCCTGTGGACCATCCATCTACGCGCCTCCATGACAACCATAGATCTGTGCGCACTTTTTAATCACCATTCCGGACCCCCCCCCCACTATTAAAAACAGAACAGTCGAGGGGGTCCGGAATCCACTGTCAGTTGTTGATCTACGTGCCGCTAGATCGACCGTCGATCTAAGCATGTTCTTTATTCTCCAGGCGCAAATGCAGCAAAAACTTAGGCTTTAGTGATTTTGGTGGGTTTTGGTGCACTGCTTCTCTTGAAAATAATTTGCAGAGATGAAATATTATTTGCAAACCTATACACCCAGAGTGAAAAATTTCCAGTCAACAGATGATCCTATGAATTATAGGGTTATAACAGGGACTATGAAGGGTTCACGACACTCAAATTTGGCTTCTATTTCTCGAATTATTTCTGTTACTTCTTTCCTGTGTCTTCTTGATCTCCTGATTTTCCCTTCGATACGATCTCTACATTAGATCCTCCATCATATTTGAAAGGTATAATATTGCTTGCTAGAGCCGCCATGACTCACAGGGATGATTTTAGGGGCTAAATTTCGCTCATGGGCTAATTTTCCATGGTTTTTCCCAAAACAATATTCGCTATTCTATAAATGATTCACCCAAATTCTATAGAATAAAATTATTTTACCTTAAAAATCGCCAAAATTTTATACAAAATATATAGAATCCTTAGAAATTTGAAGATTTTTACAAAAATATCACCAAACATTTATAGTTGGCATATGAAGGATTACTAATATTCGCCAAGGTTTCTACATTTTAAAATAAATTTCCATCCTTAAAATCATCCCTATCCATGAGGAGGTTCATATTGTGACTGATGTTGGAAACTTGTGCTTCCAACCTCTCAAATCTCTCTTCTTCTATATCTTGAGGGTTGTTATGAATAGACTTGTCCACCATGGCTAGGGTTTATGTGATTTCTCTTTAATCCAATTCTTGGATCCTGCAAATTTGCACAAATACCCAAAATAAAAACCTACTCTAATACCAATATGATATGTAAATTGTCATGGATTTTCCACTGAAATAGTTCTTCACAATAGATCTAATAAATAAAACTAAAATTTGCACTATGAAACTTAATTTCTTTTAGATTCCAGGATATTTAATTACTGATTTTTTGCTTGTGCATGAAATAGATAAAGTAAGGAAAATAGAGAAAAGTAAAATAAAATCACACACCAACTATAATATAACATAAATATTTTCTTTGGTAAACCCTTACAGGAGAAAACCCAGCTAGAATGTGAGGTTTCTCTACTATCTTTTCTATGGTATGAAAATAATGAAAGTACAAAGGAGAAGGCACTCTCTATGGAGTTACCTGAGAATTGTGGCCTGTTAGGCTACTACAGAACATTAACCCCCTATGTTATTCTCTCTAATTTCCCACTCCCAAATGCTCTTCTCTATTATGGAACAAAAAAAAATAACATAGAATGGAAACCCATCTCCTCCTAGTGGATCGGTATTTAACATAATGCGATAACCATCTAGGGATGGGTTTTTAACCTCCTCAACCCTGAATTGTGGTAGGGTTTTTAACCTTCTAGAATATTCTTGAAATTCCTCACATCGTTGGCCCCATATGCATGAGTAATGGGGGATGACATGCCATCCTCTCGTACCATGTTGGTCAACATGATAGGTCAACTTGTGAGAGACATAACTTTTGCTTACAATCTTTGCTTGACACACAATCTACACCATTGGAAAGGTATCAACGTGTAGAAAATTGTCAATGGGGTGTGCATAAGTTTTGAACACCAGAACAAAAAAAAAACATCATGTAATTCCTCAAAATGGCTTCGGAAGGTCGTGGGCCCCAATTTGATCTACCACTAAAATGACCTTGCAAGTTTATTCCTCTAGTTATTTCCACTCTGGAAGCATCGAGATAGATGGAAAATAATATAATGATCCAATCCATATCAAGATTTGTGGCCATTCAATCACCACTAACTTCATCCTCTTAGTGTTAATGGTGTCCCACCTCTTAATAGATGGTGGATACTCAATAATTATAGATAATTCAAAGCATCTTTCAATCATTACATTTAAAATGATGCCACTTTAATGGTATTTCACATGAAACCTCCATCGAATAGTGGTAGTTCATAATTCTTCATCAACTTGTAGTTAAAAAAATAATTAGAGTCACATAAAATGAGAATGTATTATTAGCCTTTCATGCATGTCTCTCACTAACATTCCTATGTGGTTGTGGTTAATCAACATCGTAATGACGTCGATAATCAATGTATCAATTGATATGATGTGTTTATGACTAATTAAATAGCCTTAATTAATGTCGTTTTTGAACACATATTGATCTATTTACTTTTCAAACCTCCTATTTTTAGAAAATATAATTCTTTTGAGTTGTATTTTTATAATTTTATTTTTTATTTGAGGCATTATTATTATTTTTTACTCATTTTTATTATGATTTTGATGTAAAGATTGACATTGAGAGTCAAAAAATTTACAAATTTTACAAAATTGAAAGGGAATTTATATAACCATCTTTGATCTATCTTAACCCTGAATCTATCAAGCCTCAAGAGGGATCAAATATCTTGAGGTGTAAAAATTTTGATCATCTAAAATGGATCTAGGTTGGTTCTACTCTCACTCATCTCCATAGAACTCAAAATTCACAATTTATGGAGATACAAATATGTAAAAATGCATTTTTTATTATTGTTAAGATACGCATACTTTCATTGTAACAATATTTTTATGTAAATACCATATCTATAGAATATCTATTTATGTGTAAATATGGTATCTCTATTTTTATTTTTCTATACAACAATTTGTATATTATGTGTACATATCAAATCTTTCTCTTTCATATATATAGAGATATTTTATTTTTCTCTGTATCTATTTTCTACTAACATACAGTATTTACTATTATCATTTGTTATAAGTATTATATATTTTTAAATCAACATATGATAACATACGTGTGTTCCTTTTTTCGATAGAAAAATAAATCATATTTGTTATTCGTATGAGAATGAAAAACACATTATTTGGGTGCTTGAAGCACGGTACAAAAATTTCCAATAAATTTATGGCCTATATATGTGTATCCTTAAATTTCCAATAGTTTATGGCCTATGTATTCTTCCAACAAGTAATCTGCAAAAATATCCCAATATAAAAATTTGTGTAACTACGAGCACATCAAAACAACTAGATGAAAAAAAAAATGATAAAGATATAGATAAGTATGTGATGTTCCCCTCCTTAAATTCACTTAGGTATAGTAATCTAGGTTCCCCGACAAGTCCTTCATTGGATAATTTATCAGCTACATTGTTCAATTCCCTATACACATGAGTAAATGAAATTCCTGTAAACAATTGCAAAGTTATCTTGCTCTATTTAACTATAGTATGGAGTGAAATATCAAATATGGCTTGTTCATTGTTCATCCACTTTACAACCAAAAAAAGTCTCCAAGTACCTATAGATGTGAGATATTCTTGAAAAAATCTAATTTCAAGAGATATGGAAGTGCTAAGAGCTCAGCTTTATTGTTCGAACCTATTCCCACATTTGCATTGAAAGAAATATAACATTGGTCCTAAAAATACAAGACATCACCAATACCACATAAAGCTTCAACACCCAGGCATGCCCCATTAAAAAAAACCCATGGTCTTACCCACTACCAACTCCCCATTACATCTAATCCTTGTTATTTTCCTTTGTGATTTAAAATACTAGGCAATGGCACAAATTTGAGTAGAAAATTGGAAAGTTCATATAATTTTGTCATCAAACAAGCTTGAATTGTGTGTCAACTAGATGCTCCAAAGTGTCATAAGAGGAACAACTCTAAAACTCTTTTATTCTTTCCTTTAAAAACATTATTTATGCCCTCCTCAACTAATCCATTTTTCCATGCATTGTTAACACCAACCCACTAAATAACGTCTTTCTAAACTTATAATGTAAAAGGGCACAAAGAAAATAAATGTGGGAGAGTCTCATCCTCATTCCTACATAAATAACATATTATAGCATATTATAGGTCCATTCTTATTCTTCTTTTGGAGTAAGTCTCGGGTAGGAACCCTATTAATAAGTGCTAACCATATAAATATTTTTTACTTCTTAGGATCTCTCACCTTTTAGACATTTGACCACCGCTAATTTATATCCCTTCCCTTAGGAACCGATAGAACTTCATAACCTAATTTAGAAAAATTAACCTGCAAAATTATTCTTATTCTTGTTTCAGTTTTATATTCCCATTCCTTATTTCCATAATGTTAGTATTCAATGTATCAATGAATGCACCATCAAAATCCATTTTTTCTAGCACTCATCCATCCATGATGCTAGATATCCATTTTTTCTTCATTTGTCAGTTGATTCAATGTGTAAAGGCCAAGTCCTTGTAAGTGTTATATCAATGCGCCAAGAATAAATATGGTTTTACTACAAACCATTATGGCATCCATCTCAATTCTGACCTCAAAAACATCATTTACCTTCCATGCTAAATAACCATCAATGATTGGGAAGGATAAAACTAAGGATTTCCATTGATTGGAAACATTTTTAATTCTTTTAATTCAATTCTTGATCCAATCCAAAAGTGGCAAGGATCCAATATTTTTGTATAATGATCCTCTTCAATAATTCTTCCTTTGAAATTAGTTCAAAAATCTCTTAGCTACTAAGTATTTTCCAAATAAGATTATATGTTTAAATCCCCAACCCCCTTAATCTTGTGGTTTAGTTATAAGTTGCCACATTTCCAAATGAAATCTAACCTTATCACTTTTTCCCCTCCACATGAATTCATAGCACAAATTCCTTATTTTTTCTATCACTCCCTTAGGTGTATGAGCTATAAGGAGCCAATATACAAGGATAGCTTCTAAAACAAATTTGAAAAGGATCAACCTATCACCCCTAGTTGACAACCAATGATGACACCATAAATGGATTATATGCTCTATATTACCAATCAACCATCCCTGGTATTTTGTTCCATATCCAAAGGGATTTTGTATAAACCGTAAATACTTCAACCCCACTTGAAGGTCGGCCATCCTAAATTTAAATCACCACCTTGCTCAAACAATTGAAGCTAATAGACTAATTTTGTAAATTTACCTCAATGACAATCACCTTATAGTATAGCTGCAATATTTCTTGGAATGATTTTCCTCTCTCATAGAACCATTTGAAAATAGAATAACATCATCCAAAAACAATAAATGAGCAAGATACTTCAAAGTTCCAACAATAATTCCTTTAATATTGTGTTCCCATTTTGCATCTACTAATGCCCTACTAAAATCCTCAACCACTAAAAGAAGAAAATAAGGAGACATTGGGAATCCATGATGTAATCCCCTTGTTGGTTTGAAGAAATATGAAGTTGTGCCATTAATTAAAAATGAAAAAGAAACAAAGGTAATGAAACCCATAATCCAATTCACCAAATGTACGTTGAACCCAATATTGATCAACAATTATCTCATATAGATACAACATGATCTATCATGGATTTATATAGATCAAGTTCCATAAAAATTCTAGGCAATTTTCTATATCTTATAATATGAAGAGCTTATTATGCCAACCTTGCAACCTCATGTATAAATTTTCCCTCAAGAAACTTGAATTGATCAGTAGAAATAACCTTGGAGATAAACTTCTTAAGTTGAACTGCAACTGCTTTGGAGATATCTTGTAAATATAGTTGCATAATGAGATAGGCCAAATGTCCCCAAATGACTCCATATTATCAACCTTGGGATGAGGGTGATAAGGTTTTGTTAATATACCCCAAAACTCGATCGGTTTGTCTTACTTCTTCTACAACTCTCAAAAGAAAAGCTCATAATAAATCAAAAAATCCCAAGAAAATTTTGATGATCCAACCATCCAAGCCATGGATTTTATATTTTTGAAAGGTAGACACAACCTCCATTAACTAATCCATTGTGATACCCTCATAAATTGTCTTATTGTATTCATTTGAAACAAGTTGTGGAAAATACGAAGATATTTTAATGATTTAAATAATATTTTCTTTGTCATGTTCCTTATATATTCCCTCAAAATAATTAACACCTAATGCAACTAATCTAATGAAACCCCTCACAATATGACCCTCCTCATCCTGCATATCCAATATTTTTTTCACTTTTTCTATGCTTTGCAAATCGATTAAAAGACTTTTGGTTTTCATCTCCTAATTCAAGATACATGGTCTAACTTTGTAAGTGCCATTCTACTTCCCTATCAATAATTTATTTATTTTTGTTACAATATCCTTTAGTCCATTCAATTCCTTCTCAAAAAAAATACTAGAGAAATAATTATGGAATAGGGATTTTAATTCGAATTCAACCTCCTTAGCCAAATTATCCTTTAATTTATGTCATTCAACAAATCATCCCGCCACCTTCTCCTTAATTTATTTTAATGAGGTCACAAATTTTTCACTAGAAAAAAGGTTGACCCTAGCATCAAAAGGATTCCACATATGTTTTAACAAGATCTAGAATCCCTCTTCATTCAACCAACCCATATTAAATTTATATGGGCTTGAAGGCTTGTTATCACTCAGTTCCAATGGAAGTATAATAGGGTGATGGTCTGAAATGCCTCCATATTCCACCCATGATCTAAAATTATCAACTAACTACAAAAGGTGATCAGAAACAAGGAATCAAAATGTTTCAAAACATTATCCTAACCCTTCCTATTGTTCCACAAAGTAGGTATAATAGATACTAGTTCCATATTCACCAAACCAAGTGCTTGAAATTGATGAGTGAATTCTCTGCTAGACTGTCAAACCTATCTTCCTCACCCCAAACCTCCTTCATATTCAGAGTGAAATTCAAATCCCCTCCAGTTATCATAGCTTCCCTTCTTTTACAACCTGTAATGTAAGAAAATAAATCCCATAAAGGTTGTTTTTCACTATATGCACCATACACATTCTCACTGCAAAGGAAGATCCAAGACCTTTACTCGTGAATTCAGTTCATAATCCTGAACAAATGGAAAAATAATTAATTGGTATAAAGTAGTATTCCAACTTGTAATAAATCCACCAGAAATCTCCACAGAGTCCACTACAAAGAAATCCTAGTTTTTAATAACCTTTTTAAGACTATTAACTAATACATCCCATGCCATATCAGTTCTGGAAACAATATTATATTAGTCTCCATTTTTTCTATCATCCTATAAAGGCTCAACCTCTTTCCCTAAGTGTCCAATCCCCTTGTATCATAAGAGAGTTTGATCATCGAGAAACATTCTTATGGGATTGATTTTCTCTAATAACCCCATATATTAAATCTTGGTTCCCTTGTTTCCCTTGTTTCACCTTGAGTATATCTTTTTCTTGATCTTTCTCCCAACTCTACATGAGGGTACTTCCTTTGGTTTATCCAACCCTAAACCCCTTAACATCACATTGTTAGGAATCGCATCCACCTTCAAAGATCTCAAATTATAATGTCCCCTCTCCCTATGAATAAGTGAATCAATAGCACTAACAAAATGTTTCTTCTTGGCTTTATCCTAAAACCCCCCTTTCATACTATAGTTTGAACTAAAATTAGTTTCAAAAAGGCTCTCATTCAATTTGCAATTAATAGGGGGGACATTTTCCTTTTTCCTACCACCCTTAATATTTTTTATACTTTTTTTACCCTCATAAGGTAAGGGTCAATTCCTTCAGGAACCCAGACAAAAACTATCTTTACATTCATAATTTGATGGAGGCTATCCCAAGTCATCACTAGAATATCCTTCATCAAGGACCACATTTGATCCTTGTGACCCAAAAGGATCCTTCTCTAGAAAAATTTTGGAGCTTGTAGTAGTGGTTTGTAGATCCAAAAGTAAAGTAACATTATTCTATAGGTCTAAAGTCACTAGAGACCCCTTGTTCTCTTCAACCCTTGATCCATTTTCATGATCTCCCAATGAATCAATGTGTACAAAGACCAGAAAAGGTTTATCCCCATATTGAAATGTACAACGTACACTATCCCTAGGAGGTGTGAGTATCTGGCTCGAAGTCCTCTTTAGATGTTCAAAAACATGAGAAGAAACCTTGTTTTTCCATACATGTCTGTTAAATGGTCAAGAATAGTCTATAGTAAGATTCCCATGAAGGTGTAACCTACCACACTAGAGTGGGATAGTTTGATAACCTATAATTTGAATGTGAATCACACCCCCTACTTCAATATTCATACTTTCCATTGGGCCTTCTTTGGTATCAATATCAGCTAAAACCCTTGAAATGGAAGGATTGCATAACCTTTTTTAAAATTCATCTACCAAAATAGTCTTACCTAGTTGATTCTTAACAACAGTTAAAAGCTCGATTCAACATTTGATAAGAAACCTTGGAGACATGGATGATTTTAGGGGCTAAATTTCGCTCATGGGCTAATTTTCCATGGTTTTTCCAAAAATGAGATTCGTTGTTTTAAAAATGATTCGCCCAAATTCTATAGGATAAATTTATTTTACCTTAAAAATCGCCAAAATTTTATAAAAACTATATAAAATCCATAGAAATTTGAATATTTATACAAAAATATCGCCAAACATTTATAGTTTTCATATGAAGGATAAGTAAGATTCGCCAAGGTTTCCACATTTTAAAATAAATTTACATCCTTAAAATCATCCCTGCTTGGAGATTTTACCCAAATAGGAGCCCTAGTTCTCTACTCAATCTAAGTGTTGAAAATTGGGTGGAACAACTTAAGTGACAAATATGTCATCCCATAGAACCAAATCCAAACTAGGATAATATCAACATCCTTCTCATAGCGTAAGGAGAAACTGATCCATCCTTTCACCAACAAATTAAAATATGGCCCATGACCAATAAGAGGCCTCCAAAACCTCTGCAATCATTCATTTAATGACTCCATCGAGATTCTTTGACCCAAATAATTACCAATAATGGTTTTACCAAGGAGATTCAAAATATTTTTGACCTTTACATCCACACCGACCACCATTTTAACCCTTGAATATTCTAAAACCATAAAAATATTCTCCTCGTAACATGCTCCGACACCAATTTTGTCAAAAACCATGTGCAATATTGTCATTAGGCCTATTCTCATGTAATAAGTATGCATGCATTATGTATACTCAACATTGAATATTTGAAAATAGTTAGACACTCCATCAAATCATCACTATAGTCTACTAACTGAACATCCTCCTCTCTGCGAGCTGGGAGCTAGGAATTTAGAGGTACCCATATTCCATTATTCACTCAGGGTCTTTCAATGCAAGTGTTACTTAAGTGAAAACATATCTACCATACTAGAGTATAAAAACACCTTTTAGTAAAATCATGTGACTCATAAAATAATCAACTTTAAATTATAATATTATATACAAGCATTTATTAATAAATGTAAACACGGGAAGTTTCATTAAGAATTTATTTAGAAATGTTTAGTTTTCTTGTATTTTTATTTGTTTAAAAACAAAATTATCACATTATAAATTTGTTTCTATAAAGAAGTATTTCATATGAATTTAAAGTGTTGAAATAGGTAAAGTTAACTACTCCATTATTGTTAGACATAAGTTATATCAATTTTTCAAAGCTTGTTGAACATTAGAGAAAATATGGGTTTAAAATGAGACTCATAAGAAAAAATATGGTTGATGAGTTGAGAATCAAAAATCCAATAGAATTTCAAGAAATTGGGTCAACGATAATCGTTGAGTTGGAACTTTGTGGTGATTCTGCAATGAATATTGAATGATGAAATTTGTGGTGATTCTACGATGAATATTGTATGGCGAAATATGTCATGATTGTGTGGTGAATATTGAATGGTGTGGTGATTCTGCAATGAATATTGAACAGTGAAATCTATGTGAACATTGTGGTGATTTTGTAGTGAATATTGAATGGTGAACTATGTTCTGTAGTGAATATTACACAATGAACTCTATGGTGATTTTGCGATGAATATTGAACAATGTGGTGATTTTGTGGTGAATATTGAATGGTGAAATATGTGTGAACTCTGTGGTGATTCTACAATGAATATTTAATGGTGAAATATGTGTGAATTATGTGACGATTCTGCGGTGAATATTGAATTCAACCATGCCTAAATATTGGACTCTTCGTGAACTTTGTGGTGAATATTGAACGACGATTCTCAATGCGAATAATATTGAACGGTGTTTATGCGGTGATTATAAACACTATGTGAATACTAAATCATCCAAACCCTACGGTGACAACTTATGTAGAGATTCTAGCATATGCGGTGACTTTATTTCATGTGGTTGACTATTCAAACCCTACCATGAATCAAATGCACATTATTCTTATTTGTTTCTGTATCTTTTCAATATGAGTAGTTCATCATTGATCCCAAAATATATTAAAGGGAGGTCTAGCAAAGTAACTGTAGAAATTTTGTATGAATATATAGAATCAATAGAAAAACTTAGAGAAGCGAGAGAAGTCCAACTTCAAAGTGATTTAGAAGCAATGTTTGATAATAAATTTAGATCCTTCGAAGATAAGATTCATAGACATATGGACAATAAACTATTAGGGTTTGAGAATAAATTGCAGAAAATGGAGGCTATAGTACAAGAAATAGAAAACTAAAACCAAGCACAAAAATAATCAAGGCAAGAAGAAGAGGCCGAAGAAAATAGTAATCTTAGGGACCATATAAAAGAGCTAGAAGAAAAACTAATCAAAAATTTCTCCCTAAATAACAAGTAAAGCAAATTGGATATGAAACCTATCAAAAAGGAAATGAGCAAGCTCATAGAGTTAGATCATGAGCCTAATAAAAGATCCTTGAACCTCATAATTTTTTGTATAAAAGAACAAACATATGAGGACACGGTAGAAATAGTCAAGGAGGAACTAAAAAATAAATCACAAATTGAAACAACTAGCCTCACATATGCAAAAAGGGTGGGGAAAATATTTGTAAAGATATGTTGATTAAGGTTATGGTAAGCTCTAATGCCTCATATAAATCACAAATTGAAACAGCTAGCCTCATATATGCAAAAGGGGTGGGAAAAATATTTGTAAAGATAGTTTGATTAAGTTTATGGTAAGCTCTAATACCCACAAATATGACATACTCAGTAAAACTACGAGCTTAAAAGGGTCAAGAATATTTATAAATGAAGATCTCATTCTAGAAGATCAAGCTAAATTAAGGGAGGAGGTTCAAAAGGTAAAGGAAGCTATGAAAGAAAGAAAATGGGAAATAATTAGGAACAAAAATGTTATTATTAAATATAGAGACCAATAAATAACAATAAATAGTAGTTTGGGACACTTTGGATCATGTCTTGGAATTGTCGAGGCTTTCCTTGGAACAAAGGGCCTATATTAAGTTGGATCCCAAGTGAAATTGATATTATATTCTTGGTTGAAACTTGGGAGCATGAGGAATACCAAGTCCCTAACATAGATGGATTTATATTGTGGTCAGCATGGAACATGAAATCCTCCCACAAAGGGATTGGAGGCATAGCTTGTTACATAAGAACAAACATATCTCCTCACATTCGGCTTCATAAAAAAGACCCTTTCAATCAATTTATTTAAATGAATATTTTAGATATTAATATTAATAATATGTATAATATAGCATTTTTTTATTCCGTGCCTATTAATTCTACCTTTTATAAGAAAAAAAAACTAGTTAATAAAAAAACCCCTATAAGAGATTAGAACAAGATATTTATAATCTCGAAAATTAAGGTAGTATCCTCCTGCTAGGAGCCTTTAATACTAGAATTTCAAATGATCAAGATACTATCTTAAGCAACGATTCCAACCCTAATCCTCTATGGCTAGATGAGGTAATTGTTTTAGCTAATATATATAAAATAAATTTGTAATACCTAACCAAGAATTTGTATGGTACCAAGCTAATCAAGCTTTGTATCTCACAAAATCTAATCATTTGCAATGGTCTAATGAAGTGGCCAAAATCTAACTAGATGATGTGTATCCATGGGTTGTGTAGTAGTGTTATGGATTATGTGATATCAGATATCCCCATAAACAACCAAATAGTCAATTTTTACATTTTAAACAACCATGAGCCTGACTCTAATCATAGACCTTTGACTCTAACTCTAAATTTTATCATGCAAAAAACCCCATTGAAAAGAATCTAATAACCAAAGGCACTTGTTTTTTGAAAAAAATAAAATCGATCTCTTCTTAAAGGAATTAAACACTAAATTAAATATAGTATCATATAATAACAATATCGTATACCTTTATCATAATTTTACGACAACCCTCTCTACTTCCATTAAAAAATTGTTTATCGAAGTGTTGTGTAAAAGGAAAAATAGAATTTCCAACCCTTGGTATGATAATGAGTGTAAACTTGCTATAAATTTCATTAGGGATGCCTTTAATGAGTCTTTGAAATGGGATAATATTAATAGATACAAATACCTAATTAAAATGAAAAAACAACACTACATAAATAGAAAACAAGAGAAACTTTTGCACCTATCCAAGATAGGTCCAAAGAAATTTTGGAGGAAAAGTTTGACTCGTAAAACTAAAGAAATGGATATGATTCCTCTGATAGATTGGAATTCCTACCTTAAAAAACTTTACGAATCTCCTAATGTTCCAGAAAACATTCCAAACATTTATAACAAAGATGAATTTTTTTTATATAGAAGACATAATGTTTGGGGTTAAATGACTTGAAAACAGGAAAGTTAAGAACATCAAAGGCTACCAAGCTAAAATATTAAAAATTGGAGGGCCTATTCTCATCACTCACATACACAAGCTCTTCAATTTAGCATTCAAGAAAGGATTCTCTAAACCCTGGACTCAAAGCTTCATTGTACCTATTTTTAGAAGTAGGGATAAAAGCAATCCCTCCAATTATAAGACCATTATGATTAGTCCCATTTTAGCTAAGCTATATGGAAGTATTTTGGAAAAGAAGATAAGCATATGGCTAGAAATCCATGGAAAAAGGGATAAAGAACAAGCCAATTTTAGAGAATATCATTCAACTATGGACCATATTGTCATGCTTAGGATCATTGCAAAGGATTTTCCAACAATAAAACCAATTTCCTTTATTGTTCCATTGACTTCAAGAAAGTTTTTGACATTGTTCCTAAGACTAACTTTTGGAATAGGTTAGAAGAGATAAAAATTCCCTATCAGTTGAGAGTTGTTACAGTATGGTTGTATGAGACCATTATTTCCAAGTTTAGGATCATTGAGGGATGGTTCAAATAAATTAAATGTAATATTGGATTCAAGCAAGGTTGTCCTATTTACCCTACCCTTTTTGGCATATACATTGACAAGTTAGAAGATTGTTTGGAAGCTACAGGTTGTGTTGGACTGACTCTTTCTAGTATAGTCATCATCCTTCTCCTATATTCAAATGATATTGTTCTTATGGAAAGGAATCCCTATGATCTCATAAATCATCTCAGAATCCTCAAGGAATTCTGCTCTAATACAGGGATGACGATGAACATTGAAAAAACAAAGGTTATGATAATAGAATCCCAAAAGATCACCTATGATAGTTTCATGTATGACAAAAATAACTTGGAGGAAGTGCCTTCATACAAGTATCTTGGAATTGATGTCCATCACAAGATGATTTGTAACTATAGCATCAAGAAAAGGATAAATGGAGGGTGGAAAGATTTCTATGGGCTTGAAAATATTGTAAATTAGTGGACCTTTGGCTATGGGATAAGAAAAGTCTCCTCTTTGAGACTCTTGTCACTCTTGTTCTCTTATGTGGATGTGAAGTTTGGGGATGCATTATCTCTCCTAAATATTGGAGAATAGAGCAAATCCAAAATAATTTGGTCACTTATAATCTCAAAATTAAAGGCAATATACCCTATACTCTCCTCCTCATAGAAGTGAGCCTTTCTCCCATTGAGAGCACATCTATGATTAGGTACTCAATGTACAAGAACAAGATAAACAACATGGATGACACAAGGCTCCCCAAAATTTCTTCAGAATCCATCCAAAATCACCATCAACTTAAGAGGGGATGGCACAATGATGCCAAGTCTTGGCTAAATCATTGGGGAATAAGGGAAGTCTAAGTTATTATGTACAATATCGATGATATGAAAAATACCATTTAAGATAAATTTAAGGAGCTTATTTAGTGTGATAAATAATTAGAGGATATAATAAAATTAAGATAGTATAAGGAGGTGGTAAACCCTAATATTGAAGATCAAAATGTAATGTCCCTTAGAAGTTTCAGATCTGACCTTTATTTAGTATAATAAGTGATTTTCATACATAGGTCTACAAATATGGTACAATATAGAAATATATAGAGCCTCTTGGCCTTCCCCAACTGAATATGGATCATTAAAAGATAAATTTCCTTCCCTTTATAGTTGGAACCCTCAAATCTATGTTGGTAAGCCTTTGTGTGTCTAGATTTAGGACCGGTACAGTCCTGGTTAGCTGGATAAGCTTAATATTTAGGCCCTCTAGTCAATGACCTATGAATAGATCCAAAATACTTTCAAAATGTAGGTCAGGTGCCAAGTAGATGGATGGGATCAAGTTAGGGTTAAAATGATTAAGTCCTCCTCCAGATCTCTAAGCCTCCTCAATGAGAGTTGTGACCTATAGAAATTCATCCCAAGCCACCAAAAATCATATAATAAGAGAATCCATTAAGTAATGGTTGCAAAAGAGCGTTATGGCTCCAACAAGAAGCCTCCAATAATGTGTAATTTCATAGCTATCCTCCTCAAAGAAAACCAAACTTCTCTCTCTTTGATGGTGCACCCCCATTGTTTGAAAATCCCTTAGATTTGTGCCCTAGACACCAAATAATGAATGTTGAATACCTATGTCTGGATAGAATGGTGAGGGAGAGATATTTCACCTCCTTGGCCAACCTTGGACCAAGAACAGAGGAATCTTTCATCTTCTTGCTGGTCTCTAGGGTTTTTTCACTCAAAACCCTCAAAATGTAAGTTGTCTAGCTCAATAGCTCAAGAGAATAATAAAATCAAGATGAGGAGAGAGGCACCCACCTCTTTATTTTGTACCTCCTCCTTCTAATTTTTTATTGAGTTAATTTTTCCCATTTTCTAAGGTTTTGTTTTAATTCTCCTTTAAGTCACATAATCCTTCTTTTATCCTTTTACTTATGTCACTTTAATAATACAACCTTAGTCCTTCTATTGACAATTCCACACCTTTCCTCCCCTTATTTCACCTTGGACTATAGTCTAGAGGGGTAGCTAGACTACTACGTCCTTGCGTTCTCCTATCAAGGAGAAGTGGATATTATAGTCTCCCCTACTGGAAATTTCTTGCCCTGAAGCAATCCAGAACCAACTCCTTGTAATACTTGCTCACTTTCCCAAGTAGCATCTTCTATAGGTAAGTCTTTCCATTTAACCAAATAGTATTTAATTTCTCTTCTTCTTAGTTGTTTCACGCTATTTTCTATTATCTCCTCTGCAATTAATTGTAGATACTCTTCTTCATCAATTGGTGGCAATGTCTCATTAACTAACACATGTTTTCCCCATGCTCTTTTCAAGCAAAAAACGTGGAAAACATTGTGGATTTTACTCCTTGGTGGCACTTTCAATTCATATGACACTTCTCCAATTCTTCTTTGCACTTCATATGGACCATAGAAGTGTTGTTGTAGTTTCTCATCACCACTCTTCTTGACAAATGCTTGTATGTATGGTTGTATCCTTAAGTATACCAAATCACCAACCTCAAAAGTACGCTCCACCCTTTTCTTATCCGCATACAATTTTTGTTGGTTTTGCGCTCTATGTAGATTGTCTTTGAGCTCTCGGATGATGTACTAATTAACCTGTATCCACTCCTTTTCCATAGGATCCTTCTTCTCCTCAAATAAAATATCCACAAAAGTAAAGGTCTCGTAATTGTATAATTCTTTAAAGGGGGACATGCCAATGGACATATGGTAGGTGGTGTTGTAACAACACTCCCCCAAGTAAATCCATTTGACCCAAGATTTATGTTTCCCTATGTTACACATTATTTTGGTCACTTTGATGATGACTTTACAAGCATGTGATCAGGCCCTAAAAATCATCTTTTTCCTAAGAAAAGTGGCTACTTTCCTCCCTTGTAAGACTACTTTTTAGAAGGATGTCGCAGGCTACCCATAGTGTACAGTGCGGAAATCAATGATTTCCACAGGCTGCTCTATAACTGGCCTACGGGATTTTCGCAGGCTTCTATATAGGTAGGATGCAGTGGCATCTGAAAGCCAAAAGAGGAAAGAGGTTCAAGAAGTTTCTAGAAGGGGAATCTTCTGGAATGTGAGGTGGCGTCTGTATGGTTACGATCCTACTGACTTCTCTGATCTAGTGGGATCATCCTCATCCCTTTAACCACTTCAGCTTCTCCTATATAATAATGGGGTTCTCATGGAAAAGGGTAAGCACAGTTAAGCAAAGTTGAGCAAAGGATTAATGGAAGAATAGGCTGGAGATTGTGTGAAGAATATTATTTCAGTTGATACTTGAGGTCTACATTTTCCCATCAAGATTCTGAAGATCATCTTCATGCAAATCTCAGAACAAGTATATGTGCATGTTGGAATGAAGGACCACTAAAAAGGAATTTGCAACATCAAGGCATTTCGGTTGTATCTTCCAATTTTATTCAATATAATACAGTGGCATGTTTATTTCCCATAAAATTATTCTCATTTTATTACATGACTCCTTGATCACATGTTTAAGTTTTCATTGAATCTATCATAGTTGCTTTCACTTTGGTTGGTTTGTGTCATTGCAGATCTTGTTTCACAAGAGCACCGGAGTGAAGCGGGAACAACAAAGATATAAGGAAGCGATCTCAAAGGTAAGTCATCAATTCCTTCTTTGAAACTTAGATCAATGATTGTAACTTAGGGAAAGCATCATTTCCTTTCCTGTTTTGTTCTATATCCAGGTGGATCTAGGGAGATTAGTTTATGTGCGCATTTATCGATTTGTCCTATAACAAAATTGGCGACTCCACTGGGGATATGACTTGATTGTGGTTTTTTTTTCCATTTGTTTTTGCCTACTCTTTTTTATTTGAATTCAGTATCTGAGTCTATGGGAGATCCATTCAGACTCTCCGAGTTTGAACGTTCACTGAGATTTTTTACCTTTTTCTTAGAATTTCTTGATTTTCAGACGTGTCCGCACTGCACCCTATACCTAGCCTGCGGAAAACTTTGATTTCCGCACCCTAGATATTTTCTTCAGTGCGTACTTTTCGCACCCTGTCTGTTTCTGGCCTGTGGAAACTCTATATTTCTGCACTGTAATGTGCTATTAGCCTGCGGCGACGTCTGTGAAATTTTTGTGTGGGGTTTTGGTCTCTGTTGATGCCTAGTTTTTTCTTTAGTTAGCTGGGGGGAACTTTTTTAGCCAGTATTTGACTGTTTTCTCATGCTTAACACATTGTTGATTGGTTTTCGGAGATCGAACACCTCTCTTAGTCATTTTCTAGTTTTCATTTTTATTTTTAGCAACAAGGGTATAATCTCTGAGCTTGTATCTGAGTGATTATTCGATTAAAAATCTTGGATTGGATTTGAAGTTTTGGATTGATTACGTATTCTAGATTGCTTGATGATTGAGAGGTTATTTCTTCATTTTCATTTGGGGAAATACTTTCTCGCCATTTTTTTACTTTTATCTTCATTGAAAGTTTGATTTGGGTGCTTGTTGAAGGTATAAATGTTCTTGGATTACTTGTCCTTTCTTTGTCATGCCCTTGGTCTGGTCTTAGAAAGGAACAATTTAAAGTTATCCATTCTTTTGAATAATCATACATAAAAAAAATTATTTCATTTAAGAGAAGAGAACATTGAAGAACTTCATTGTTTATTGGTTGTTTGAAATTGTGTTCATTTAAAGAAAAAGGAAGTATATTTTGTAGCTTACATCATTCCAGAAACACCTTCTCCTTGCTGTAGATAGAATTCATTAAACGAAATTTTGCATCATTCATTTCTATTTGCATATTGTTGGGTCAAGGTCTTACACAAGATCGGTTTCATTCCCGTCTCCCTCTTGAGTAACAACAACCTTTAAAAATATTGCGAAAATATAAAACTTAATTAGTAATTTTTCTAGGGTTCTTTTACACCAACATTAGCTAGGCTAGAGCTTTGGAATAGGCGGTGAGAAACACTCTCCAAAGAACAAAACACACAATAGCATCTTGTGATAGGGAGTGTTAAATTCCATTTGAAACATTTTGTCCTGGGAAGCCCTTCTCACACAAGGGTCAAACCTGAGGTCGCGTTGAGATTGGCAGAGTTACTCACCCTACTTTCTTGATCTCGGTGTAGATATTGCGTATATTATGGGGTTCGCTTGAAGGTATACCCACAATGATGAGTGGAAGCCTCTCAATTTGATTTCGGGCTAGATACCTTGCCCTTGTGTGTGGATCGGACTGTTGATTGTTTCCCCAGGCATCATTGTTGTTTTTGGTAACCTTAGTTGCCTATCTTATTAGGTTCTTACATAAGGTGACTGTGGAGGGGCAAGTCTTCATGGTACCTGGAATCGACATTGGCAAGACTCA
>JASDQU010305414.1:60875-73731 GCA_032191745.1 Picea mariana
CTTTGGAAGGAGCAGCGCAAGTAAGCGGGCAAAGCGCAATGGAGGATCTACACCAAACATCACTAAAAAGGTTAGTAGTTCCTTTCCATGCATGTGTCTTGAAAGAGGGGTTTAAGTTTTGGGTGGTAGGTTAAAAGGTCATTTCTTTAAGGTCAAAATCTGCATGCAAATCTGACCCTAGTTTGCTAGTCCGTAGGGTATTATTTCCCAACAATAGAATTGGCGACTCCACTGGGGACTATTTACTCTTTAGGGTTTTTGGATTTAGTTGAGGTTTTTGGGTAGTTTAAAGGATCCGATTTTTTGTTTCTTTGTTTTTCTGTTTTTTGTTAGGTCAAAGCTAGCAGAGAACCTGGTTCTTTATACCAGTTTTTCCTTGACTGTTGCTTGACGATAATTATCGGGACACACAAAGGTACACGCGGCCTGCAGAAAGCCTGCACGCATGTAGCCCATGCCCTAACCTTCTACAGCACGCGTGTGAATGCTAGCTGTAGAGGTTTTAGTAGCGTGTAGGAGTCAGAGAGCTTAAGAGGCAGTCCCCCTCTTCCCTGTTAGAATTATACATTCTCATGGGGCTTTCTGGATCCTTTCTGAGTCTTGCTGGTTCACAGTCTTGTCTCAGTTTTCTTTATTGCATTTTGTTGTTCTTTGCAATTATTTTTTATTTTCTGTTAAAGAAGAAGCATCCAAGCCTTCAAGAGATCCTGGTTGTCAATACCAGAGGCCTCTTCTAGGTATGGGCTGCATGTCTTTAGTTTTGTCTTATAATTTATACATACACATGGCCTATGCAAGTGCAGCCCGCGAGTACCCACACTCTGTTGTAGCTCGGCACGCATTTGCACGCGTGTTGTTTCAGTGACAGTAGCGGGCTTGACTGGTTTCTTTTCAATCAGGGTGGGGCATTCATCCCCTTCTGTGGTGAGAAGTGTTCCTCTCAGGGGTTTGATTCTAGGGTTGCACAGTTAGTAGGTTAGGGCCTCTTACCCTTAGCCTATTTTTTCTTAGTTAATAGTTGATAGAAAAGATAAAAAAGAAAGATTTTGTTTTATGGTTTTTAGATAGGTGTACGAGTTGGTGCTTTCTTGATTGCCATTGTGTGTCTTTGCTCTGATTCTTTGCGATCTACCCTTTAAGCCAGAATTTTGTTTTGTTTTCTTGGTTTTTGCTTGTCAGTATTTTCCCTTTGTTGCTTCATTTCGCACTTTAATAAAAATATATATATATCTCTTTTTCATTTTCTTCGTTGTTTGAAGATTGTGTTTCTGTGTCAATAGCTAGAGAGAAGTCTTTTTGTTCATAAGTTTTTGCAGTGCATTTAGAGCATAAGTAGCTCATAGTTGAGCAAAAACTCCTTTATGTTTGCAGCATGAAATCTTAGAAAAATTGAAATGAAAAAAAATAAGTCTTTCTTTGTGAAAAGTTGTTGATTTTTGCATTCAGTAAAAGTTTTTGTTTCCAGCATTTTTCATTCGTTTTTTCTTTGAGTCTTTACACATCATCAGTTTCACCTTCATATCTCATGACGTAAAAAATCCCATAAAAGAAACGCTAATTTAAAATCTATTAGAATTTTTGTTTGTAGGGTTCATATACTATCTCAGGACTAGGGCCTTGGATTAGGTTGGAGAGGAAACTCTCCAAGGCCACTCAAACCAAACATTGGAGTCTGTGATAGGGAGTATAGAAGTCCAGTTTCATGGAAGTTATCTCAGACCCCCCTCTAACATTAGGGATAAACACGAGGTCGCGTAAGGAAAGGTAGCGAAGATAACCCCTCCAAAGTTGGACCAAGTGTAGTGGAGAACACATATCGAGGATTTGTTGAGGGATTCCATCGTTTTCATTTGCCACAGGGCTTCGTGGGTCTCGAATCCGTTCGAGGTCCTAAGTTGTCTTCCGGACCATTTTCTCTCGATACCCTTGATAGGTTTCGGGCTTGATACCCTGCTCATTGTGTTCTACCCGACTATCGACTGTACCCGCCTGGTGACTGTTCACGTGCTGGCAAACTAGTTGCCAATATGTTTTAGGGACATACACAGGTGACTGCAGGGGTATACCATGGTACCTAGGACAGACATCAGGCCATTCTTTGTAGAGTATACCCATAGGGTTCTTCCATTTTCGAGTTGCACTTGCACCAGTAAGTTTCTCTAGTGTTGGTTGTTGTAACTGTTCTTCCAACTAGTTTAGTGTTTGCTTGTCTTATCTCTTAGGGGCTTCTTTTTTAGTGTGTGTTACTGTTTGAACGTGTAGAATACCTTATCATGTCTTGGATATTATCACACAGTAGAGGATCCTGAGCTCATCCAGTCACGAAGGCTTCAAGGCCTGCTGCCGGTTATAATGGAGCCACCCCCGCCACCATTGAGGCGGAAGCTAGACCAACAAGCATCTTTCGAAGCAACCGGGTTACAAACCATTGAGCCCGAACAACTCCCAGAGGAATCAACTTCCAATATTGGTTTGATTGAAACCCCAACCACTGATACTTGGCCATCAGTCATTGTACCAATCCAATTTTATGAACGCCTATCATTGCCTCACACAGTTATTGAAGCAAATACTGTTACTTCTTCTGGGAATTCTTCCATTCCCACCACCATTGTCACCATAGAAGAAGCATCTCCTAACTTGTCATTATCGGTCTGAGCCACTATGTTCTCATCCGCAACTACATCGCACAGTGGACCGACCCCATCTATCACAGTAGCCACACCTCCCTTCACACCTAGTGTGACAGGCCCTCCATTCTCATATGGTATGCCTAGTTTGGGTACAAGTCCTGCACTCACTTACTCCACTTTACAGACTTTGGGTCTGGGGGCAGAGAGCTCTAACGCTCCTCTGCAAGGTCAAATTGGGGGAATTCCTATCCCTTTTAATTATTTTCCTTACGCTGGAGGTCATATCTCTCCTTCGTCCCCTTCACTTGGTGGCCTGCATCAGCAGTCTGCCGGGCAGCCTGCACACACGAGTTCGTTTGGAGCCGGGAGTCAAGGAACACCTACGCAAACTCTACCGGTAGGTTTGTCGCCATTTTTTTGGAACAAGAAGTTTGGTAACAATACTTTCACATCCATTTCTTTCCCATCTGGGGGCACTCCCATCGTTGGACAGTCTACTCCGACGCAGGGTACTATTCCTGCGCCAGGGGAACATATAACAGGACCTTGGAACTCAGGACAAGGATCTGTTCCCTCCTCTAGAATGTCGTTCTGGGGTAATTCTTTCCACAGTCAATGGAACCCTGGACAAACTTCTATGCCTCTCCCAGCAGAACCGACATGGGGTAATCCTTCCCAAAGTCCATCAAACATGATGAATGACCAACATCCTATGTCCTTTATGGGGAATTATCCAATGATGTCTCCACAGATGCAAAATCCTTACGCTGGTCAGGGCCATGGTTTCTACCAGAATCCAGGCCAGCAGCCAAACTTTTCCTGGCAACCTGGTGCCAGCCAAACTCCAAGACCCTTTTTCCCAGGCTATCAGCATCAACCCAAACTACCATTCCTGGCGACATTACACTTGCCAGCTTTGACAAGGTTGTTAAATGATCCTATTTGTCATGATCCGCATTGGCCTCCTATGTCAATGAAGTTGCCTTCGGACATTCCAAAGTTTGAGGCCAAGCCTAACGAAGATCCAGGTGATCACATGACTACCTTCCATCTTTGATGTTCATCTAACTCATTGAAATATGACTCCATCCAGTTGCGATTGTTTCAACGCACTCTTATCGGGAGTGCCATGAAATGGTACATAGAGCTTGATCACTCACGATACTCTTATTTTGGAAAACTGGCGATGGCCTTCCTTAACCATTTCCAGTTACCTGTGAGATACGACGTTGGCACAGAGTTGCTAGCCAATTTTGAACATACGATAGTAGACCATATCTCTGATCATATCCGAGAGTGGAGACGCCGAAAGAGTCTAATCAAAGTACCAGTCCCACCATCATTCCTACTTGAGTGGTTCCTTAAGTCTTTAGTCCTACAATTATCCAAAGACGTCACAACTTTTGGAGTTTTCTCCGAAGAAGATGCCATCATGAGGGCTCAACAGTTTGAGCTCATCTACTCTCAGTCTCGTTTATTATACAACATCTTGCCATATGCACCACGATCGATACTGGATAAAACTAGATAGAGAGATGGACCACATGCTGATGGTATTGTTGGTTCAACACAAACCAAGCCCGCTGAGCAATTGACAAAACAATTGCAATAGTTATCTATCCAACACTCAGCGGCCAGATAGACTACTGTCGTGGCTGCTCCTCCTACCCAAACATCGGAAGTACACTCCGTGCAGACGACTAACCCAAAGGCCACCCAGCAACCAGAAGGGAAGAAAAAAAAATGAAAAAAGGGTAAGGTGGAGAAAAAACCCACTGATAATGCTGGTGAGGGCACCACGGAAAAACGAAAGGTGAGGTATCCATGCAACTTGTGTGCAAAAGACCACCTGACCCATCTTTGTCCTCGACTTGTAGAGGCCCAAAAGTTTGTCACAGAGCAACAGCAAGCCGTGCTGACTAATCCCTTTCATCATGGGAAAAATTTAACTCGAGCCTCTACAAGTGCCGAAGGGGGCAGCCAAGACACCTGCCCTCCCCCAAACAATTCCTCATCTGTGAATGTATATATGGTTAGGGGTGATGCTTTAATAAAAACTAGAGCACACGACTATAGTAAACCAAGCGCCTCTAAGAAGGTGATGCAGGAGAATTGCCAACACATCAAGCGAGCCATCACATCAAGCGGAAATCAGCTGGGAAAAGCCAGCACAAATTTTGAAAATGCCTTGGGTCTATTGCACAAGATCTTAAATGAGTCATTTAAGAGATGGCGTACTAGTATGTTGTATTGGACCTTGAGCGGATATCTCTCATCCTTATGTAGATAGACGACATTTAATCTAGTAAATGCTGGTAGATAGGATTTTTAATTTTATATTTGATAGCTTAGAGTCCGAGAGGGAGAACAGATATAGACACCCTCATTGTGAATTGTAACATAATTCAGAGTTCAGGAAGAGTTAGAAGAATCTAGAGCATAGGAGAGAAGCAGGGAAATGTAGAAGAACACCCATGTACAGATCTTGAATTAACAGAAGAAATTGATTCAGATTCATGGTTGTTGTGTTATTCTCTGTGTATGTGTGTTGAATGCTCTTCTTATGAGTATTTACTCCCTGTTATGCATTTGTTATTATGCTGTGTGTATGATTTCATGTGTTGAGACTAAAATCTGAGAGGAAGTGGAATGAGTTACAATTGTTTCTCTGTCTCCGCAAGGATTCCTGCAAGGAGTGCAATCAAATTCGTCCGCAAGGAGTGCGTTGACAGAAGGTTCAGATAGCTTAACTCAATGCTTAGGAGTGTTGGAGAACCGCTGCAAGGAGTGCGTGCAGAGAACCTCTTTGAGGTTGAAAGTGTGAGAAAGATCAGGAGAGATAAGGATTTTCAAATCCATCGAGGAGAAAACATCGAGAGTCTGTGTATAAAGTGATTGAATAAGCACTGCAAAGTTACGTGCAGAAGGACCAGTGTTCGTAGAAGAAATCTCCAAGGAGGAAAGAAATCAACGGTTAGGATCTTACAGAGGAGATTGAAAAAAACCGTCAGCCGTTGGATCTCATGGAGGTACGAGGAGGTTACGCCCACACGAGGGTCCAAGCTCAAAAGGCTGGTGAACTGTTGGATCAATAGCTGAACTCCCATCAACCGTTAGATCTGGCAGGAGTTACACCGGGGTTAAGGCCTAGTGAGTAAAGGAGAGTCCCTAAAAAGTCATCGGGATATTGAAGTTATCGGGAATTCCAGAAGTGAAGAAATCTTGCTGCTTGGAATCATGATCTGCGATATCCCGTCAAGATCAGGACCATCTATCAGGGAGACACGTGTTAGGATATTTCGAGGAGTCGGAGTTCGGAGCATCGGGGATTTTGAAGGGAAGAAACCCTCGCAGTTTGGAATCGCGATACGCGAAATCCCAACAGGAGAGTTGTGTGGGCCATAGGTGGAGCTAGCGGAGGACAGGTGTCAGACATTCGAGAAGAGTTGGAAATTGGCATATCGAAGTTCCTGAGGACAAGGAACTCGAGACATTCCAAGTCCCAAACCCCAGAGGAAATCAGGACCGTTCATTTAGAGGATGCGTGGTAGGGGTCTGCGCCATCGGAGAAAGTCCCGACGAGGAATCATCCATCGGTGTTTGGAACCATCGGGATATCGGAGATCTCGGTGACAAAGTGCTCATGCACTTTGGTTTCGCAAACCATGAAATAGCGAGGAATATTTGGAGTTGTTGATCTCCGCGACTGCTCACCACCTTTGATTTTGGTTATGGAGGAAAGGCTTCTGGGTGACGCCAAATCAGGAATCGGTGCATCGGGAAATCGAGGATTCTGTTGACAAGAGGTTTGATGCATTTTGACACACGAAACTCCAAACCCTGATAAGGGATAAGGCCGTGGTCACAAGTCAACACTCATATGGTGTGGAGCCTATAGCAGGGGGCTAACGCGTGAGGAGCGCGTCGAGACTCGGAGAATCGTGAGTCCTGAGGGCAGGAGTATTTGTATATTGAAATGCCCGAAATGCTGATGGGAGTTATAGATGAGGTCATATAAGGAAAGGTAGCGTAGACTGAAGGATTATCCAAGTGAGGGCTAAAGCAAATAAAGGAGCGTATCGGGGATCGGGGATCGGTGATCCAAGTTGCCAGAACATCGCAAGTGCCAAAATCCCGATAGGAGGAACCCCGATCGCAAAGAGGGTGGTGTTGATTTTTCCGATAGAGAAAAGGGGGGATCCCGAAGAGAGTTTCCTGTGGGAGGGAAATTCCCTGATAGGGAAAGTAGAAGGACTTCAAATTTCTTCAAGCCAAGGAAGGAGAAAGATCCTGTGAGTGGGCGTGCTCGTGGTTGGCGCGCCTGCATCAAGTGGTATCAGAGCTTAGAAGAGTTTCTTTTCTTTATGTAGCAGATAAAAAGGAGAATTCACCATGCCACCAAGGAGAAGGGGTAGAAAATCACCTGATCCAGAGGAGGAAAGGGAATTGTCTAGAGACAGAGGTAGACAAGTGCACAATCCAGACGTGGAGAGAAGAATGTGAAATCTTCGTGCCAGAATGGAGGACATGGAGATAAGAGAAAGGTGGAAAGCTGATGCAGGAGATATCAGTGAGTCTGAAAAGGAAGATGATGATGGACATGAAGAAGAAGAAATCCCAGTGGAAGATGCAGCGAGAAAACACTTACTTAAAGCTGTTGCAAGAATGAATACAAAGGTAAAAATGGGCATTCCAGTTTATGAGGGAAATCTAGATGGGGAAGAGCTGCTAGAATGGATTAGAGCTCTAGACACTTACTTCGACTATGAAGATATTGAAGAGGATAAGAAGGTCAGGCATGCCGTCACAAGATTAAAAGGACATGCAGCCTTGTGGTGGGATGAACTGCAAACTGATAGGCGTTTCCAAGGCAAGCAGAAGATTAAGAGCTGGGACAAGATGATTGCAAAGATGAAGGCAAAATTCATTCCCAGGGTTTATCAAATTTCTCTGTTCAGGAGGATGCAGAACCTGAGACAGAAGTTGATGACAGTGAAGGAGTATACTGAGGAATTTTACAGGTTGAATATTAGGGCAGGTCATTGCGAAAGCAATGATGAAAAGGTGGCCAGGTATATGAATGGCCCGAGGTATGAAATTCAGGATGAAATAAGTATGGAAACCATCCGAACAGTGGAGGATGCTTACCAAATGGCTCTGAAAGCTGAGGAGAAGCTGAGCTGAAAGAAGAGTCAAAGAGGCTAAGGAAAGAACCAAACTAGAGGCAAAGCAGTTGCCCAAGATAAATACCAGAAGCCCAAGGAGGAATGGAAGAAACCTCAGGGAAAAGTTGAAAGAGGTGTAACCTCACAAAGAGGACCATATGTTGAAAAACGAGGACAACAAAATGAATAGAGAGGAGGATATGCTGATAATAATAGGTTTCCTCGTACCAGAGGTAGAGGACGAGGAAGAGGAAGAGGTGGAGTAATCACATGCTTCACATGTGGAAAGAATGGGCACAGGTCGTTTGAGTGTCCAGAGAAAAAGAAAGAAACTGGAGAGACTCACATCACCAAGGCACAGAGGCGAGATACTGGGGCAGAATACACTGAATGTGGAGGATCGTTGGTGATGTGGAAAGTCCTTTTGACGCCAGAAAAGGAGATGGAAAATTCAGCGTAGAGGAACAGTATTTTTAGGACTACTTGCAAGACCAAGGATAGAGTGTGCAAGGTCATTGTGGACAGTGGAAGCATAGATAATCTCGTTTCAACCGAGATGGTAGAAAAGCTAGAGCTGGAGACAACTGATCACCCGAGTCCATACAAAGTTTCATGTCTGCAGAAAGGACATTAGGTAAGTGTCACCAAACAATACTTAGTGGACATTAAAATAGGAGGATATAATGACAAGATTTTATGTGATGTCATTCCTATGGATGTTTGTCATTTATTGTTGGGTAGGCCATGGCAGTATGACAGAAATGTGATTCATGATGGGAGAATGAACACATATACCCTGGAGAAGAATGGGAGAAACCACACGTTGCATCCAATTGAGGATAAGGAGGCAAAACCGGAAGTAAGCAACAGGGTACTTCTCATGAGTGGGAAGGAACTTCTTATAGAAGTTAAGAAGGAGGAGGATCTGCAATTCTTTGTGGTCAGAAAGTCGAGAATTGTTCTGACTAGCACAAGAGTGGACGATTTGTCAGAAGAAGTTCAGGAACTGCTGGAAGAGTTCGTTGATATTGTAGTGGACGAATTACCTTGTTCGTTGCCACCGGTGAGGAGTGTGACTCATCATATTGATATCATACCAAGAGCTAGTTTACCAAACAAAGCCGAGTACAGGTTAACGCCACAAGAGAATGAAGAGGTTAAAAGACAGGTCCAGGAGTTGTTGGACAAAGGTTTGGTCAGGGAAAGCTTGAGTCCGTGTGCTGTTCCGACAGTACTCAGTCCGAAGAAAGATGGAGGCTATAGGATGTGCATTGATTCAAGAGCCATTAATAAGATAACTATCAGGTATAGGTTCCCATTGCCAAGAATGGATGATTTGATGGATTGCTTGAGTGGAGCAAATTTGTTTTCAAAGATTGATTTGAAAAGCGGGTATCACCAGATTCGTATGAGAGAAGTTGATGAGTGGAAAACAACATTCAAGACAAATGAAGGTTTGTATGAATGGCTTTCATGCCATTTGGCTTGACGAATGCACCGAGTACCTTTATGAGGTTGATGAATGAAGTCCTAAAGGATTTCATCGAGAAATTTGTCATCGTGTATCTAGATGACATATTGGTTTTCAGCAAGACAAAGGTTGAACATCTGAAGCATTTGGCCATTGTGACGAGGAATCTACAATAGGAGAAGCTGTTGATAAATATGAAGAATTCATCATTCATGAAGACAGAACTCATTTATTTGGGTTTTGTTATTTCAGCGAATGAGTTGAGGATGGATCCAGATAAGGTGGAAGTGATTAAGAATTGGCCATCCCCAAGGAACATATTCGAAGTGAGAAGTTTTCACAGTTTGGCTAGTTTCTACCGAAAATTCATCAAGAATTTCAGTGGAATCAGTGCAACAATGATGGATACAGTGAAGAAAAGACATAAATATTTTCACTGGACTGAGGAGGCGGAGAAGAGTTTCAATTTGTTGAAACGAAAGATTACGGAACAACCAATTTTGGTGTTGCCGAATTTTCAAAAGACGTTTCAGGTAAAATGTGATGCAAGAGGGTTTGCTATAGGAGCGGTCTTGAGTCAGGAAGACAGGCTGATTGCATATTTCAGTGAGAAGCTGAATGAGGCAAAGGAGAAGTACTCTACATATGATAAAGAATTTTATGCTATCATACAAGCATTGAAAAAATGGAGGCACTATTTGATTCCAAAGGAATTTGTTTTGTATAGTGATAACCATGCATTGCAGTTTGTGAATCAACAGGAAAAGTTGAATCAGAGGCATGTTAAATGGGTTGAATACATGCATAATTTCACTTTTGTAATAAAGCATATTTCTAGTACTGCTAACAAAGTGGCTGATGCTTTGAGCAGGAAATGTTTGTTGTTGCAGGAGTTCAAAGTAAGGACGTTAGGTTTTGATGATATGAGGGACATGTATGCAGATGATCAGGATTTTAAGGAACCGTATGAAGCAGCTGAGAACCCAGTTCTTAGAGACAGAGGCTAGTGGATAGAGTACATGATACAGGAAGGATTGCTATTTAAAGGCAATCAACTGTGTATTCCGAATTGCTCCATGAGGGAGAACTTGTTGAAAGAGAAGCACAACGGAGGATTGGCCGGACACTTTGGTAATGACAAAGCATTTGAAAAGCTGAGTGAGTCATACTTTTGGCCTGGGATGCGAGAAGAGGTCAAGAGGTTTGTGGATAGATGCAGGATTTTCCAGAATTCAAAAGGAAGGAAGCAGAATGCGGGATTTTATCAGCCATTGCCCATACTTGAGAAGTTGTGGGATGAAATTAGCATGGATTTCGTGTTTGGATTGCTGAGGACACAAAGAGGTGTTGATTCAATATTTGTGGTAGTTGACAGGTTTTCTAAGATGGCACACTTCATTCCATGCCAGGAAACCAGCGATGCGACTCAGATCACAAATTTGTTTTTCAAAGAGATCGTTCGACTTCATGGATTGTCGAAAAGCATAGTTTCGGACAGAGATACCAAATTCATAGGGCATTTTTGGAAGACCTTATGGAAAAAGCTGGGAACTAACCTGGCGTTTAGTTTTGCTTACCATCCACAGACAGACGGACAAACAGAAGTGGTCAACAGGAGTCTGGGAGACTTACTGAGAAGCTTAGTGGTGGAGCACCATAGCAGTTGGGATACCACAAGCAGAGTTCGCATACAACGATTCAGTAAATCGGAGCACAGGCCGAAGTCCATTTCAGGTTGTCTATGGGATGCAGTCGAGAGGAGTTTCTGAATTAAGGGATTCAGAACAGACTGCTACTAGCAGTGCTAGTGCAGAAGAATTCGCTGAGGCGATGAAGGAACTTCACAACAGGGTGAAGGAGCGACTGTTGAAATCAAGTCAGGAGTACAAGCGCAGAGCAAATCAACATCGGAGACGACTTCAGTTTGAAGTTGGTGATCTGGTTCTAGCACATTTGAGGAAGGAAAGGTTCCCAAGGGGAACACACAACAAGCTGAAGATGAAGAAAATCGGGCCACGCAAGGTCTTGAGAAATTTTGGAGAGAATGCTTATGAACTCGAGTTGTCGGATGGCATTAGAATATCTCTGATATTCAATGTCATAGATTTATACCCGTACAGGGCTGGAGAAGCAGAGAATGGAACTGAGCAGCCAGTGATCTAGTGGGTAAAGCAATTGCTAGTTGCAGAGAAGCCACAGATGGAATGTATACTGGACAAGAGAGTGAGCAAGAGGACCAGGAGGAAGCAATATTATGAGTATCTAGTAAAGTAGAAGAATCATCCAGTGGAAGGTTCTAGCTGGGAGACTGAAGCAGTGATACAAAAGCATGGACAGACCGTGTAGGATCTCATGGATAGGAGCCCGTGAAATTTTTCCATCCAAGGATTATGATGCAGGAGCATCGCCAACACATCAAGCGAGCCAACACATCAAGCGGAAATCAGCTGGGAAAAGCCAACACAAATTTTGAAAATGCCTTGGGTCTATTGCACAAGATCTTAAATGAGTCATTTAAGAGATGGCGTACTAGTATGTTGTATTGGACCTTGAGCAGATAGCTCTCGTCCTTAGGTAGATAGACGACATTTAATCTAGTAAATGCTGGTAGATAAGATTTTTAATTTTAGATTTGATAGCTTAGAGTCCGAGAGGGAGAATGGATATAGACACCCTCATTGTGCATTGTAACATAATTCAGAGTTCAGGAAGAGTTAGAAGAATCTAGAGCATAGGAGAGAAGCAGGGAACTGTAGAAGAACACCCATGTATAGATCTTGAATTAACAGGAGAAATTGATTCAGATTCATGGTTGTTGTGTTATTCTTTGTGTATGTGTGTTGAATGCTCTGCTTATGAGTATTTACTCCCTGTTATGCATTTGTTATTATGCTGTGTGTATGATTTGATGTGTTGAGACTGAAATCTGAGAGGAACTGGAATGAGTTACAATTGTTTCTCTGTCTGAGCAAGGATTCCTGCAAGGAGTGCATTCGAAGTCGTCCGCAAGGAGTGCGTTGACAGAAGGTTCAGATAGCTTAACTCTTGTTCTCATTCACCCAGGAGTGAAATTTGGTTACACGCGCTGTGAAAGGAGTGCGCAGGCTAAGGAGAGTCTCAGTCATGAAATTGAGCGAAGTATTGAAGGACTACTGCTGCAGGTGTGTGCAGAGTCAAAAGAACTCAATGCTTAGGAGTGTTGGAGAACCGCCACAAGGAGTGCGTGCAAAGAACCTCTTTGAGGTTGAAAGTGTGAGAAAGCTCAGGAGAGATAAGGCTTTTCAAATCCGTCGAGGAGAAAACACCGAGAGTCTGTGTATAAAGTGATTGAATATGTGTTGCAAAGTTATGTGCAGAAGGACCAGTGTTCATAGAAGAAATCTCCAAGGAGGAAAGAAATCGACGGTCAGGATCTTACAAAGGATATTGAAAAAACGCGTCAGCCGTTGGATCTCATGGAGGTGCGAGGAGGTTACGGCTACACCAGGGTCCAAGATCAAAAGGCTGGTGAACCGTTGGATCAACAACTAAATTCCTGTCAACCATAATATCTGGCAGGAGTTACACCGGGGTTAAGGCCTAGTGAG
>JASDQU010305415.1:0-13790 GCA_032191745.1 Picea mariana
CTAGGGGTACTCTTCTTCCCCCTTAGCCCCCCGAGCTGCAAAGGGGCCACACACACAACCATAAGTCCTCTAGCTCCCAGCTTGCCTCGCAAGGTAGAGCCACCACTCTCTCTCAAGATGGGTATCCCAACTCTCACAAGTAAAACCAATCAAAAATTCTGTAGCATAACCTTACCCATAACCAGTGTCATCCATTTCTCATCTCAACCATTAGTTTTATAGAATTTCCCCAAAACACATCCCCACTTGCACAATTAATTCACATTTCAAATAAATAATTTAGAACTATTCCCCCCCTTACACTTGTCATTCTTTCCTTAGGTTGCACAAGTAATTCGACATTTTACTTTAATTAAATTCAATTTCCCTCACCTCTCCTAAAAGCGCTCTTTCGGTCACTCCTAGTTGTTTCTTTATTCCCCTTATTCCCAATTAATGACTAACGCCTTTCTAAATCTGAGTTGAGTTAAAATAGGATTCTTCTCTAGTTAGACTAGTGTTAACTAGACTCTAGATACCTTTCTATGAGTACACAATCTTTTATGCTTTATTCCTTTCTTATCTTAAATTCCAATTTGGTATTTTTTGCACACATGTGTATTGTATTAATTCTTTAGATTTATTTCATATTTCTTAATTTCTTGAATTGATTTGCCTCTTTCCTATTTTATTTAATTTGTCAAATTTAGTTTTACCATTCTCACCAAGCTTAGACTTAGGCTTAAATTTTAAATAGGCTTAGACTTTCATTTGGGATTTAAAATTAATAATTTCAATCCTTATGTAATTAATTAATTAATTGATCCATCAATGCTCAAGATTTTACAAGGTTGATTATTCGCTCAGGGTTTTCTAGGCCACCTAGATTCATTGACTCAAATTTTATTCACGCGATGTGTCGTTCAAGACGCACTCTATGCTCCAAGGGTGCCACTCGCCTTTGACTAGTTTTGGTAGTTGTCCAACCCCTAGAGTCAACAGTCCATTCAGGCAACCTTGTGAGAGACTAAGGGATTCTAAGGAATAAGGACACTACCTTATTGCACGCCCCTTAGAAATCTTCGTGAGCGACTGTCTCAGTCTACCCTCACGACATTGTGGATCTCTCGAACTAGGAAATCATTAACCTACAATTCAAGCCACAACGAGAGTGCTAGTAGGATGTGACAAGGACTCTACCACACCACTCCCTCCATATCTGGTCTATGTGGAATGACCCCTTTACTCCTTATGTGAGTCAGATTAGCAAGCAATCATCAGCCTGCATCCATCAACGAAACACTGTCAATGATCCATATACAAAATCATGCTATAATCGATCATATGGCACATATGCATAAATGAAATACTCAAACCAATGCAATCCACTCCCTAAATCAACCCAGAGTCCAAGGAGGTCCATTGATGCCATCATCATCCACAATCTGTCAAGTGTCCTACACAATCAGAGGAAACTCGTCAATAGCATCTGCCAATACATATATATCAAATAACATAATATCATAATCCATCAACATCATCACAAAATCCATAAGTGAAATCATAACCAGGTACTATAACCAGATCACTTGCATGCAAGTGTCCTCAAAGAATAAGTCAATAGCATGTGCTTGCAAGAGAGGGATATTACATACACCCCCTCTTGTTTTAAACTTCGTCCCAAAGTTGTACAATATTTAAAATGCAGTAAATAAAGAATATGACAAATATCTATATGTCTAAACTATCAAATAAATATGGAAACTGATGGCACATATCATATGCATCCTCCCAGGTAGCCGAGTGTGGACTATAATTGTCCCACTGGACCTTGACCTGATCGACTATTCGACACCGTAGCTGTCGAATGCGACGATCCAAAATGCGGATTGGCTCTGCCGTGAGTGCACCCTCGTCTGACACTTGCAAGGAACTCATGTCAATCACATGTGTAGGATCACTAACATAATGTCGAAAAATAGAAACATGAAAACCATCATGCATACGCCTTAAAGAATCAGGAAAGTCTAGGCGATAGGCCACAAGCCCTTTCTTTTCCATGACTTCGAAAGGTCCCAAAAACCTAGGAGAGAGTTTAGCACCCTTTCCAATCTTAATCGAGCTCTTGTGCGGTTTCACCCGCAAGAAAACTCGGTCGCCAAATTCATAATTGCGGTCAACGCGATGTGCATCAACATAACTCTTCTGCCGATCTTGTGCCTCTTTAATCCTTTGTCTTATCGATTGCATTTTTTATTCCATTTCTTGGATCGCTTATGGCCCTACCAGGACCCTATCCTCAAGTCAATCCCATCTCAATGACATACGACATGGTCGCCCATAGAGAAACTCAAATTGTTGTTGTTGTATGTAAATTGTACCAGTGGAAAAACTCTCCCCAACACCTCTGTTGGTCCATCACATATATACGCAACATATCTTCCAAAATTTGGTTCATTCTTTCTGTTTGCTCGTCTATCTCAGGGTGACATGCTGTACTAAAGTTCAGTTGTGTCCCCAGGGCCTCTTGGAAATTGGTCCATAAACATCCTATAAACATAGATCCTCTATCAAATATAATCCTTTTAGGCACGCCATGCAATCTCACAATCTCGCTGATAGAAACTCTAGCTATGTTTGGAACTTGGTACGTCGTATGCATAGGGATAAAATGTGCCCTCTTCATCAGAGTGTCAAGTATCACGAAAAATCTAGTCATGCCTCCTTACCGTCAGTAGAAATCCAACAATAAAGTTCATTGAAATGAACTCCCATTTCGATTCCAGAATAGCGTGTGGCTGTA
Source organism: Picea mariana (assembly GCA_032191745.1). NCBI lineage: Eukaryota > Viridiplantae > Streptophyta > Pinopsida > Pinales > Pinaceae > Picea > Picea mariana. Next base: position 2,783 of record JASDQU010305415.1, read on the forward strand.
GTAATCCTGCCGGATGTTTATGTTCAACCTTCACTTGCTGACATTATAGACATCGCGCCACTTAATTGAATATGTATGCCTTCATTTCTCTCTAGAAGAATAAAGGCTTAAGGTCTGCTCTCATCTTTGTGACTCTTGGATGAGCCATGTACACTACTCTATGAGCTTCGCTTAAGATCCAACTTCTCAATTTGTCATTATGCGATATATAAATATTGTTATTATACCTCATCAGTCCGTCATTGTCCAATGTATAACCTTCAAACTTTTGTACCATCATGGTGTCTTGTTGGACATTTTCCCTAACTTCCTTGTACCAGTCATCGTCGATTTGTATAGTTAGAATCTTTTCTCAAAGATTTGTCTGAAGGGCTATCACCGAGAATATGTGTGGTCTTTGACTCAATGCATCTGCCACTCTGTTCACTATCCCCTTAATGTAAGTGATCTCAAAATCGTATTCGCTAAGTAATTCTGACAATGCTTTTGTCGCGCATTCAAGTCACTCTACGTAAATATGTGCTGCAATCCATAATGATATGTTTTTAGTTCAAATTTTCATCCAATCAGATAATGTCTCCACACTCTCAAGGCATACACAATGGCTAATAACTCCAAATCATATGTTGTATAGTTCTCCTGATGATTTCTTAATTTCCTAGAGATGTAAGCGATCACTCGACCGTCTTGCATGAAGACTCTGCCTAAAAATTCCTTTGACGCGTCTGTGCATACCAATAATTCCTTTTCCATGTCAAGGAATTTAGTATCGGGGTTGTTGTCAACAATTCCTGGAGCCTTTTAAATGCTTCTACGCATTTCTCGGTCCATACAAACTTATTTTTTTTCTTCTGCAACTCCGTGATCAGATTTGCTATCTTCGAAAAACCTTCGATGAACCGTCGGTAATATCTTGCTAAACCCATAAAGTTGTGTACTTCTGGTATGCTTGTCGGTGCATGCCATTCTACAATAGCCTCTAACTTTGTTAGATCCACAACAATGCCTTTAGCAGAGATAACATGCCCTAAGTAATGAATCCTCGATTGGTAAAAAGAGCATTTCGACAGTTTCCCGTATAATTTGTTTTCTCGTAAACATTGTAGTACCAAGCGTAAATGTTCGTCATGTTCCTTCATCGTCCGAGAATATATCAATATGTAATCAATGAATACTTGAACAAACTTGTCCAAGTACTCGCGGAACACCCCATTCATCAAGCTCATCAATACGCCTGGGGCGTTTGTCAGTCCAAACGGTAAAAGAATAAACTCGTAGTGTTTGAACCTCATCTTGAATGCGGTATTAGGAATATATTCCTGTTTAATTCGTAACTGGTGATAACATGATCTCAAGTTGATCTTTGAAAACATCGCCGCGCTTTTCATTTGATCAAACATATTGTCTATTCTTGGCAACGGATACTGGTTCTTGATCATTTCCTTGTTCAATTGACGGTAGTTAATACAAAGTCTCCATGACCCATCCTTCTTCCTTATGAAAATAACGCTCACCCCAAGGTGACACACTTGGATGTATAAGTCCTAGGTCCAACAACTCCTTCAATTTCATTTTCATGTCCTGTAGCTCAGGTGTTGACATCCGATAAGGCGTTCTTGCTATTAGTTCCATTCCAAGTTTCAAGGCGATGGTAAAATCCAACTCTCTTTCGGGCGACAAGCCTAGTAACTCTTTTGGGAATGCGTCAGCAAAATCTCATACTACCGGAAGGTTTTCTAATCCTTTTGCCTTGCCTTTTCATTTAGTGCTAAGATTTCATATATCTTGCATCCTTTGCGCAAGCTCTTCTGTAGCTGTAGGGAAGAAATGAACCTCAAGGACACTCCCTGGTTTCTTCCTACGATCACCCTTCTCTGTCCCTCATCATCGATCAAACTAAAATGCTTCATCTTACAGTTGAGTATCACATCATGCGATTCTAACCAGTCCATACGACGTCATACGATCCTAAGATCGTGACATACAGGTCAGACTTCATTACAAAATCTCCCAAGTCAAGGCGACAATTAGTAACCTTTCCTCCTACCTTCTGTTTGGCACTTGAAGCCATTTCTACGTACCTAAATTCTTCTTTCTCGACTACCCTTACCTTAATTATTTTCAGTGCTGCACTAGAAATAAAACTCTCTGTAGCACCGGGATCTATCAGAATACTAAAATTTTGGTCGGCGATGGTACTTGACGTCTCGAGCATAGTGGACTGGTGCTTGGCCTGGTGGTTATTCATCACTGCATGGATCCTGTGGGACTTGCCCAAATCTCCAATTGTAGTGTGTCATGTTGATCTGGTCACTCTGGCCTTCTTAACTGGACAGTCTCGTTGGTAATGTGTCTCTCCACATGTCCAACATTTGGTCTCCAGTCTAGTACTCCTGGTCCCCAAAGTAGAAGCTGTTGGCCTACTGGCCTGAAATCCTGTTCTGTTCTGCTGAACAAGCTTAAAATACTGTTGCTGTGGGCGATGTTGTTGATGTTGTGGTCCTCAGTAGGGAGTCCTCTATTGAGGAGTCAGTCACCGTGGTGTTATGAACGTGGGTCCTCTCAACATATCTCAATACCATGATGTATGTCTGGCGGGTGTTTGATTCTACTGCGCACCTGCATTCATCTGTCTAGTTGGTCTTGCGGGAGTCCTTCCCTGACCCCCGTTGATCAGTTCTTCCTTAGCTATGAGGGCCTTCTGGACTGCATTGTGAAACTTCTGAGGCATTAGGATCCTCACCTTCGCACAAATTTTGAAGTTAAGGCCAAACATAAACTTGTTGACCTTTAGCTTCTCGGTGTTCAGATGTGGGGCATACCTAAGAAACTCCATGAATCGGGCCTCATACTCAGGCACTATACGACCACCTTGTCGTAATGTGTTGAACTCATTAAGCAGGCACTCAATGCATTCCTCTGATAAATACCTCTCTTGGAACCATTCCTCGAACAGTTCCCATGACACGTCTTCGACAACCATGTTCAATTGAGGTAGTAGTGTCTTCCACCATAGAAGAGCACTCCCCTTCAGCTGAAAGACCGCCATGTCGACCTTCATGTTGAAGGTATAGCCAGGAAGTGAGAAGCACATCACTATTTTCTCCAACCAAGCCTCAACGGTTGAGCTATCCGTGGCACCCATGAACTCGTGAAACTTATCCTTCTCAAGTTCTCTGTGAATTCTACCATTTCCAGCAGGAGCGCACTATGGACCCTCATTGGGTACAGGCGCCCTAACCTCATCTCTATCTAGTCGGTTAATCAAGGCCTCTGACATCCGCTGAAAGGACCTCATTAATCCAAACACATCCCCCACAATAATCTGCTCCTGTACAATGAATTGCTCTTCTCCTTGGTGGTTAGACCCCTTTGGCATGGATGCTACTGGAGGTGTCGCACCTCTGCCCCTAGCACCACGTCATCTACCTCCATGGCGTCCTCTAACCATGATTACCTGCATGGAAAAGTTTTTAATTTTAATTATCGATAAGTTATTAATCAAGTGTTTAGTACAGTGGAAGGCGTAATGATCCCAAGTTGTGGGGTTGAACCCGCTTTGATACCATATGTAACGACCCCTCCATTACGACAACAAAAAATGATGTGTAATAGTAAATTTTTTTATTGTTTTTTGCATTAGAAAATTAAATCATCATGACATAATTAATAACATCACAAGTGACACATCATCATAATTAATTAATGACACATCCAACACATTAACATAATTAACAATGATGCTTAATCAATGCATAAACATAAGAAGCGACACAATTCAACACACCACGTTCAACTGAAAAAAATACAATAAACGATCAATCACATCACTAAGTAATAATGAACTACCCGCCCAACCTACCCTGGAAGGTTAGGACCTCCAGGACACATAAGCAACGCTCAAGCCCATGATTCATTTGATTGATTTTGACCACTTAAGGTCTCAGAGCTGGCGACTGTTCTGAGGAACAAGGAGATGTCTAAATCCCTTAATCAATCACAACTCATAACTCTAGTCTAGAATATCAATCATACATTAACATTATCACATGGCGCCAGAGAAGTATAACTATTAAACAACCATACACCAACTTTATCTAACGATGCAAGAGTAACTAAATTCCAAAACAATCATACATACATATAATTAATGGCGTAAGAGTAATCGTCAACTTTATTTCCATGGTGCAAAAGTAATCATAAATTCTATCTTCATGGCGCAAGTAATCTAATCACAAACCAATCATGCATCACATTTATTTCATGGCACAAAAATATTTATCAATTCTATTTTCATGGTGCAAAAGTAATCTAATTACTCACCCAATCATACATCGACCTTAGGATCATGGCGCAAGAGTGATCACCAATTCTAGTATATCGAAAAAAATAATCAGATTAATTTACTTACCCACGAAATCTCAAGATCCTAAAAATTCTAAAAAATGAGAGGCATAACTAGAGACTTGCACTTGTATCCATATAATGATTTTATATCCAAAGGTTATATTAAGGAAGGGTTTGCTTAATTAAAAATTATCTCTTCTCAAATTAGAGGATAACTAAAGGAATACAACCAACCTCCCTTGGAAGACATTATTATCATCTATCCCATAGGATTAGGCTATCCCAGCCTTAATATATGTAAGGGTGAGTCAATGGTCTTTTTAAGAACCATAAGGAAGTCAATCTCCTTAAGCAAAGCTTTTAAGAATTCAATACTACTTGGGTATCCTTTAAACTTAACAGGGTCGTTTATAACAAGCAAAAAGGATTAGAGTGCTTGCATATCACACTAAGAAAATTAAGGAAGGTCAACACCTTAGTTATGGAAAGGAATCTAAGCCCTAAAGACAAGTTAGACTTGTAGACTCTTGGATTGTAAGCAAAAGTTTTATAGGTAAAATATCTGGTTACCCAAACGACACCATGACACATGAATATAATGGAAACCCTCTACCTAGATGTTGATAACAATTTCTATCCATCGTATATTATAACACTCACGATGTAAACCACAAGCAATCACTAAGCACAACTTATGTAGAGAAGGTCCACAATAGGGGGATTCTAGTATTAAGCTATCAATATCCAAACTGGGAAAGGTTGATCAATAAAATGATGACACTGTCGTGGCACAATGTATCTTTAATATAAATATAAAAAGGATCTAATAGTGAATATTTCGTGCATCCCAACGCAAGCATGAGGCCAGAAGCACACAAAACCTTCTCAAAAATCTATGGTGACCGCATCCCATAGACATCCCAACCCACTCACCAACATCAAGCACAAGATAAAACACTACGACAAGTGGCAATAAAAGCGTTCCAATCACCATGGACGGGCCCTCCTAAAAACCTGTGAGTGAGTGGATTGTTTGGGGCAGCTCATGCGTAAGCAAATAGACTTGAACCCACACAACGCGTGGCGGGAGTGGGACATGTAAGTGAGGGATTGTGTCCCAACTTCGATTCTAGGAAAAAATCTATGAATTCATTTCACAATCAACCCTTAATCAGACAGTCGCCAGACAAAATCTGTGCACCCAGCGCCAAGGGTGTACCCAAGGGAGAACACCTGCCAAATCTTGAACACGTGACAGATAGATGCGTATTTCTTCTCAACACGTGACATGTTAAAATCCAAGTTTCAACAATCCCTAAACCTCCATCGATTTTCATCGATCGTATCTTTGACTGGGCAGAGATAGATCATTTACGCGTATGTGTAAAGAAGTAATGTTTTTTTGGTTTCCCCCCCTTCTCTCATTACTATTTAATTAAACTACTCGGCTCAACTTATGAAGGGTTTCAAAATGAAAATAAAAGAGATACAATGATTATTTATTGATAACCATACTAATCTTCCCTCCCATGGGAAGACCCTTACAATCCCAAAATCTGACAAGCTCCTGCTTCTTCCACACAATGGAAGTAACGCACTCTATTGCAACAACAAGGGATTTACAAGAACGACATAGCCACATAAACCAATAGACAGGAGGAGAGAGAGGAGTGAGGTGCAATCATTCATGTGATTATTTTTTAATGTTTGAGTAGAATTAGAGGTACAAGCAAAGAAAAACATAAAATACAATAAAAGCATATCATTCCAGAAGCATACAGACCTTTAAACATATTACATGAGAATGATCTGAAGATGGAGACGATGTGAGAAACTGGAGAAATATTTTCTTTATTGTTTACTTTTGGAGAAGAAATCCAAATTTATTTTCGAGGAAAAGATGTTTTCACTTATATTCTCTCTAAGGGAAGTTGTCGCTTACTTCCTGAGCCCAAAACAAATGCGATGTAATAAAATTAAAGTAGAAACAAAGAACAAAGACAAGATCCAAGTATCATTCCATTTGCGTAAAGAAAAATTAATCATACCTCTCCTCATTACAAGACGTTCCTATGACCTGTAGTGTGGTAGTGCGTTTGTCTTCCTCTCTTCATTAGAATGGGAACGATAAAATTCCCTCCCTCAACCTCTCTTGTTTTGATAGCCAAACAAACTATCCCACCTCTCAAACAAAATTAATCCATCCAAACATAACATAATTCAACCAGTGAAAATACATGTACAACCAACAAAAACACAAAACTCAAAATGGAACACGGAAAATTAACGAAATAAAAATAGTGCATGGCCATGCCAAAACCGATTCAACAATTTAACCACAAGGTTAAGCTAAAACTGAGAAAATTCCATCGATTATGCACTATGTTTCTGCCCAGTGTTTCTCCAGTGCTATTCATTATTGCTTAATGAATTCTTGTTTTTACACAACCTGCATAACCGGGCGGAGAGGAATAAAGAATCCCTAAAAAGATTCTGTAATCCTATCAACCAAAACTACTACATCTCAAAACCTATGATTTACAACGAATTTTGCACCACCAAACTCAAGCATATTTGTATGAGTAACAATGAGATAAGTCACATATGAGTTCCCCCCCTGGGACAAGAGTATTTGCAATTTCTTGTTCCTTCTGAGGTTGTACTATTGCAATATTCAAGTTCTCAAAGCCACCAACAAATCGTCATGCAACTCTATGGATTACAATCAATGGGGCGGGGAGTGGTGAAGTTGGGAAGGAGAGGCAGTGTAAAGATGGAGCTCTAAACGAGGACTCAGATGAACCAAGGTGGACGGGCTGGATCAGATCCTTGGTAGTCTAATGGATTTGAGGACCATCAACTAATTAAAACGCCGGTGGAAACATTGTGGGGAAAGGCTTAATAAAATACATAAATAATCCTTGCCGACAACTAACGATTCAAATGGTGATGACGATGGAAGAGTGGTTTTGAAGAGATGGTTTCCGAAAACCTATCCCTAAGATATTACTTCGGCATAATTTTCATAATTGAAAAATAATATATTTTTAAACATTATAGTGAAACAATAACAATTCACTTTAAATTTCCAAATTAATTGAAAGTGAAAAAATGTTTTACTTAATCGATTTATATAGTCTATCAGAGACAAGGAAGAATAGTATTATACTTAATTTAATAGAGACAAGGAAGAATGATAATATACTTAATATTAATAAGAGTGGTTTGCCATCTTATCTTAGTTCACCCCTCCATATTTTGTTATGTATTCCATGGTTAGATTCTTAGAGAGTCTTTTTCAATCCTCGATGATGTCATGATGAGTATTTAGTTTAATGGTTCTTTTATGTTATTTTTCAGTTGATATGTTCATATTGAGAGGAAGTAAAAGTGTGGCATACACTTCCTACTCTAATCAATGAGAGAAGAGTGTGCAAAAACTCCAATAAAACAATGGAAAAAATAGATAACACGAAAAATGCAATCATTACATAGTGATTTCTTGGGGAAAACCCTTTTTTATAAAAAAACCCTGCACTCCAAAGGAAGCTCAATCATATTCTTAACAAGAGTGAGAATCAACATTCTATTTCTAGAGAAATTTCGACAACACAATGGTACCTTCAATAGACTCTCTCTCTCTCTCTATACCTCCATCCCAAGCACTCAATATATAACTATAAGAAAACCATAAACCATTTATGGATTCTAAGTCCACATGTTGGAAATGATCTATAGTTATTGGTTTTTACTAAAAAACATTACTTCATGCATGATTTTTTTTCTTTTACTAAAAACATTACTTTGTGCATGAGATAACTGCCACAACATGGATTGGAAAACCCAAGAAATTTTGGCATCTTCTAAAATTGTTAATTACAAGGTGTATGAAAAACCTTTCCTAACATTTTCCCACTTGGCATATACATTGCAAGAGAATAAGGGATAATGCATCTCCTTGTGAACTAACTGCTAAGGTCATGAGGCCTATAGTTTCACAACACCTCCTGATCTTATCTGTACTTACCGACTTCACCAATGCATCTACAACATGATGCAAATAGTCAAATTTATCTAGAACCACCTTTCCATCCTCTACCATGTCTCAAACAAGTTGGTATTAGATATCAATATGCTTTTTCTTCACATGAAAGGGTAGGTTCTTTGCCAAACATACAAAACTTTGATTATCACATTGAATTGTAATATATCTTTGAGTTATCCCCACATATAAACACAATTTCATATGCCAAATAGACTCCTTATAGGAATTAGTATATGCTATATACTCTGCCTCTGTTATGGACAAAGTTACCACAACTTATCGCTTTCTCATCCAACTCATTATTCCATCAAATAGTTGAAACACATATCCATTGGTACATATCCTCATATTCACACCCCTTTCCCAGTAAGAACCCACATAATATTGTATGTCCACTGAGTATTAGTCCTTGAAATATTACCATAATAAAAAATTGAATATTTAAAAGTACCCCTCAAATACTTGAAGACCCTCTTCAATAAAACCCAATGTTCATGTCTAGGATTAGCCATGAATCAACTCAAGACTCTCACTGCTTGGGCAATGTATGGTGTGGTATAGACCATATGATACATCAAACTATCAACTACACTAGCACCAAGAACACGACCCATATCCTCCATCTCTAGGAGTGTTATAGGAAATTTCTCAATTTAAATCTTAGTTCTCATAAAAATAATTATGTAACATCCAATACTATTGAACACATTTTATAAATGGCTGAGTTGGTCTAAGGCACCAGATTAAGGTTCTAGTATGAAAGGGCGTGAGTTCAAATCCCACATTCAGAATGACTTATTATTTGAGGAAACTTGTGAGCAAGTGATCCGATTATGGTACATTGTGATTATGCTTTGCTTATGAGATATAAATTATGATGTCATTGTGATTATATGTTAGATTTTAGATATATTCATGTATCGACAGGTATTACTGATGAGTTTCCATGAGTATGCATGATACATGATAGGTTGATGATGTAGATAGCATCAACGATTCTATTGTACTCCAGATTGAGTCAGGGATTGGATTGCATTTTGTTTGAGTATTTCATTTTAAGCACATGTGATATATGATTGATTACCATATTATTTATGTATATTGATTATTGACACTATTCTTTGTTAGTGGATGTGGGCTTGACGATGCTTGCTAATACGACTCACATAAGGAGTAAAGGGGTCATGCACATAAACCAAACATTTGAGGGAGAGGTGTGGTAACATCCCTATCACAAACTACTAGCACTCTCGCTGTGACCTAAAATATAGGTTAACGATTACCTAGTTTGAGAGGTCCACGATGCCGTGAGGGTAGACTGAGATAGTCACTCATGAAGAATCCTAAGGGGTGTGCAATAAGGTAGAATCCTTATTCCTTAGAAGCCCTTAGTATTTCACAAGGTCGAATGAATGGAGTGTTGAATCCAATGGTCATAAAAACTTCCAAAACTAGTCAAAGATGAGTGGCACCCTTGGAGCACGGAGGTGCATCTTGAAGGGAACGCCATGTATTTAAATAGTGAGTCAATAAAAATCTAGATGGCCTAGAAAATTTAATGGAGTGGTTAGACCTTGTTAGAACAAGAGAATTAATTAAAAAATTATTTATAAACTAATAAATATAACAAGAGTCTAAGCCTAAATCCAAACCTAAGTCTGTCTAAGTTTAAATGAGGGACTAAATAAAATATTAAACAAGTTAAGGAATTGAGATATACTTTAACTCTAGGAAAAAGGGGAATAAAAATTTAAAGGTTGGGTAAAATGCACATGTGTGCATGAAAATAATAAAAGGGATTTTTAAAATAGAAAGAAATTAAAACATGAGAGAATAGGTGTAGACATAGAATGGTATCTTGAGTCAATCTACCACTAAGTCTAACTAATAGAAGACTCATAAACCAACTCAAACTAAGATATGGTTATGAGCCACTCATTGAATGGGAATTTGGGGAACTAAGAGACATCTAAGAGCAAAAATAGGAACACATTGGGGAATGTGAGGGAAAATGACTTTTTAAATAAAATAAAAAGGGTAATAACTTGTGTAACTTGGGGAGAGTGTGACAAGTGTGTGGGTGAATATTCATAATTAAATTAATTAAAAAGTTAATTATTTGTGCATGAGGACATGTATCATTGGGGATTTTTCTATAAAGGAAATGGGGAAGAGGGGAAAGGCATCTCACTTTTCTTAGTATTGTTATGCTGCCAAAATTTTATTGGAGTGTGTTTTACTTGTGAGAGTTGGGACTCCAAGCTTGTGAAATGAGTGGAATCTCTTCCTTGCGAGGCAAGCTTGGGAGTTATTGTGTTTTGGTTTTTGTGCTTGACCCCTTTGTGGCTCTAGGGGATAACGAGGAAGAAGAGTACCCATAGCATTGGCTGGGAGGTACCAGTGAAGTCGTTGTGATTATCCAATGAAAGCAAGAAAGGAGCACAAGAATTTGAAGGGAATCTTGATGACAGAAACTTCATTGGTCCCGATATTTTAATATTCTGCATTTATTTGTAGTGCGAGTATATTAATATGTTAGATTTGGTATGTTGGAGATACTTCACACACACCTAGGATTTATTTTTACTAAGGTTTTCTCTATGTTTATTAGTCATT
>JASDQU010305415.1:13810-25922 GCA_032191745.1 Picea mariana
ACAAGAATTTGAAGGGAATCTTGATGACAGAAACTTCATTGGTCCCGATATTTTAATATTCTGCATTTATTTGTAGTGCGAGTATATTAATATGTTAGATTTGGTATGTTGGAGATACTTCACACACACCTAGGATTTATTTTTACTAAGGTTTTCTCTATGTTTATTAGTCATTATTCAGTCTCCTATATTTTAGGGAGAATATTCCTCTAGGAGAATATTCTCTTTAGTTCACACTTCAGTTTGATCAATTGAGTGGAGTCTAGATGCCATGTTGAGATTATCACCATGCAACATTCGGATCATCACCAACTAATGCGCATTGTCCTTGGGATCATCACCAAACTAGCACATTACTCATGATTCCATGATATCCTCCTCTTCACTCTGTTTCAGTCAATTAATTGAAGACTGATAGACTAGTTAACTCTGACTAGGTGGCAGTTCACTCATGTAACTGCCCAAGAGACTAGACTAGGTGGAATTTTACTCTTGTAACTGTTGGTGTGTGTCCAGATCACTCTATACCACCACTATGGTGCATTGGCTTCTCCTCTAGTGCGCATTAGTTGAGTTATACAAAGTATATCATGTGTAAATTATCATTCATTCATTTGGTTAATGAGAATTCTTCCATTCTTTCTCTCCTACTTCTCTTTTCTCATATTTTCCCTACAACTATGTATGTCAATTCCTAGGTAGATCTATTGTGTGCAGGTTCAACACATTTACATGGTATCAGAGCCAACTGACTCCTAGGGAAAAGACACACCGAATTATTTTTGTACGTACTGAAGATTGAAGACAACAAAAAAATGGAATTTTCAAAAGAATTCATTCTTACACCATACAATTTCTTTGCATGGAAGGAGAAGATGATCACACATCTTTGAAGCAGAGGATTGTATAGGTTAACCATGAACACAGAGATAGAACTAAAATCAGCCATAGAAAAATCCAAGTATCTAAATCGAATGGATGAAGCGTTTGGAACAATTTGCAGTCTCATTTCTCCTGAACTCCTCTTTCACATATCCTCTTGTAAAACCCCCATTGAAGCATGAACCACCATGGAAGAGATTTTTGGAAAATTATCTTTACCCTATGTTATCACATTTAATGTTTATAACATTGAAATGGTTAAATTGTTCTTTAATGTGTTAAGAGGGTTATTACATATGGTATAAGAGCGGGTTCAACCCTACGATAAGGGACTTGTTAAGATTTCCACTATGTTTATAAAAAAAGAGATTAAATATGTATCACTAATAAATTTTGATATTTTCCATTTAGGTAATCATGGTTAGAGGACACAGGGGAAGTCGACGTCGTGGTGTGAGAAGAAGAGGTATGCCTCCTCCAAGAGTATCCATGCCAGAGGGATCTAACCCTCAGGGAGATGAACATACTATTGAGCAGGAGCAAGTTGTTGTGGATATAGGTTAGGTATGAGGAGATCCTTACAGAGGATGTCAGAGGCGTTGATCAACCTCTTGGATTGAGATGAGGGAAGAACGTCTATTCCCAATGAGGGTTCACAATGCACTCCAATAGGTAGTAGTAGTATACACAGAGAACTCGAGAAGGTGAAATTTCTTGAGTTCTGGGGCGCCACAGACAACTTAGCCTCTGAGGCATGGTTGGAGAACATGGCGATGGGATTTGCACTTCGTGATTAAACCTCCAACACGGAAGTCTGCATGGTGGTATTTCAACTGAAAGGGAGTGCTCTACTTTGGTGGAAGACACTCCTACCTCAACTAAACATGGTCGTTGAAGACGTGTCATGGGAATTGTTCTAGGAACAATTCTAGGAGAGGTACTTGTCGTATGAATTCATTGAGTGCCATCTTAATGATTTCAATGCCTTACGACATGGTAGTCGTATGGTACCAGAGTATGAGGCCAGGTTCATGGAGCTACTCAGATATGCTCCACATCTGAACACAAAGAAGTTAAAGGTCAACAAGTTTGTGTTTGGACTTAACTTCAACATTCGTGTGAATGTGAGGATCCTGATGCCTTAGACATTGCACGGTGCATTTCAAAAGGCCCTCATAGCCGAGTAAGAGCTAAACAATGAGGGTCCGGGAAGGACTCCTTCTAGACAGATTGGACAGGCGACACCGAGAGCGCAACAACATTAGACACTAGCTAGATAGACTTTTGGAGACTGTGCTATGCCTAGAGGACCTATGTTCTCGAAACCATGACAACAAAATCCATAGAAAAGGACTCCTTACAGAGCACCATAGTAACAATGTCATCTATAGCAACAACAACAATTTAGGCCTGTTCAACAGAAAAAACCAGGATCATAGACTGTTAGGCCAACAACTTCTACTTCTGGGACCAGGACCACTAGATAGAAGAATGGATGCTGGACATGTGGAGAGACACATTACCAACTAGATTATCCGATTGAGAAGGCCAGAGCGGTCAGATCATCAAGACCCACTACAATGGAATTTGGGAAAGGCCCACAAGATACATGCAACGGTGAATAACCACTAGGTCGAGCATCGGTCCACTGTGCTTGAGACGTCATGTATGATCGTCGATCAAAGTTTTAGTATTTTGATATATCCAGGGGATACAAAGAGCTTTATTTCTAGTGCATCTCTTAAGAGAATTAAGGTAAATGCAGTCGAGCATTATGAGTTCAGATACGTAGAGATGACATCAGGAGCCAAATAGAAAGTTGGAGGAAAGGTTATGGATTGTAGCATTACCTTGGGTGATTTTGTAACTAAGGTAAACCTTTATGTCACTATTTTAGGATATTATGACATAGTGATTGGCATGGATTGGTTAAAATCGCATGATGGGATACTTAACTACAAGAAAAGGCAGTTAAGTTTGACGAATGATTTGGGACGTAGTAGGGTGATTGTAGGAAGAAACCTGAGGGTTTCACTGAGATTTATTTCTTCCCTACAATTACATAAAATTATGCACAAGGGATGCAAGTTATATGCCATCCTAGCATTTAACGGAAAGAGCGAGGCATAAGGATTAGAAAACCTTTCGATAGTATCAGAGTTTGCATATGTATTTCCAGAGGAGCTACCAGGTTTTCCACCAGAAAGAGAACTTCAGTTTACAATAGATTTGAAACCTGGAACAAAACCGATTGCGAGAACGCCATATCAGATGACAACACCTGAATTGCAGGAGTTGAAAATGCAACTGAAGGAATTGTTAGACTTGGGAATTATACATCCAAGTGTGTCACCATGGGGTGTGCCAGTGATTTTTGTTAGAAAGAAGGATGGATCGTGGAGGCTTTGTATTGACTACCATCAATTGAACAAGGCTACGATTAAGAACTAATATCTGTTATCAAGGATTGATGATTTATTTGATTAGATGAAGGGAACAAATGTTTTTTCTAAGATGGACTTGAGATCAAGATATCACCAGTTATGAATCAAAGAGGAATATATCTCTAAGACCACATTTAAGATGAGATTCAGACACTATGAGTTCATTGTTTTACTGTTTGGATTGACGAATGCCCTGGGCGTATTTATGAGTTTGATGAATGAGGTATTCTGTGAATACTTGGACAAGTTTGTTTAAGTATTTATTGATGACACACTGATTTATTCTCGGATGAAAGAAGATCACGATGAACACCTGAGATTGGTTTTACAGTGTCTAAGAGAAAAAAAGTTGTACAAGAAGTTGTTGAAGTGCTCTTTTTACCAGAAGGAGATTCATTACTTAGGACATATCATATCTTGGGAAGGTATCGCTATGGAACCAACAAAAGTAGAGGTTATTATGGAATGGCCAACACAGACACATGTACAAGAAGTACATAGCTTTATGGGGTTAGCAGGTTATTATCGATGCTTCGTCGAAGATTTTTCAAAGATAGCGAATCCAGTTACAAAATTGCATAAGAAAAACAAGAAATTCGTATGGACAAAGAAATGCACAGAAGCATTTTTTGCCAAGATACAAAAATCTTGGCAAAATATCACCTATTTAAATGTCGCATTAGAGAAGCGATTGAAATCCAAAGAAATCCAAGAAACCTTAATAGAGATAATGGCCTAGAACTAAATGAAAACTGGCTCCCTCTGATAAAAAAAAAATTAATAGTTAAGTAATTCACTCTATAATAAAAAACCCTAATTTCAAATTAAAAACACTTTTAGTTCTAATTTTTTTTATTATAAATTTCTAGCATTCTAACACTAGGTTAACAAACCATTAAAATAGGCATTAATTTAATCCTCAAAACATAATTTTTTTTAATAATTTTTAACCCTAATTATAAAACAACATTAAAAATTAAAAATTTTAAAAGAAAGAGAAAAAGTAAACCCTAACTAAAAAACAACATATAAAATTAAAGAACGAGAAAAGAAAAATCTTAATTGAAAAAATATAAACTAATAACAATTAATCTTGATTAACCTAAAAACATCAAAACTTTTAAATCTAAATCCTTAGACCTTATTCAAAACAACACTAAAATGAAAAAAATTGAAAAAGAAAATTTTCAAAATAAATTAAAACTTAAAAAACAAAAAACTTTGATTAAACTAAAACTCAAACTAATTAATAAATTAGGGTTCTTTATAGCCGACCTTTAAGTTTACTTTCTCTCCTTTAGTATTTATATTAAGTTCTTCTCTTCAATTTTTAATCCAGGCTTCTTGTCCTGAAGATGGATCCTGATATGGATCCGAAACGTCGACAATCCATTAATAACACTGTGTTTTTTCTGAACACTGCTGAAAACAATCCTCACCAAAAAAATCTCATTGAACATATCTTAAGGAGTTGTTAACGACAATGATGATATTGAAGGTCCGTGACATGGACAAAGAATTCTTGGTATGCATGGACACATCCAAGGAAGGTTTAGGGGGAGTTTGGATGCAAGACGGACGAGTCACTTACATTTCAAGAAAATTAAGAAGACATGAAGAGAACTGTGCAACACACAACTTGGAGTTATTAGAGATCGTATATGCCTTACGAGTTTGGAGACATTATCTGATTGGAAGAAAATTTGAATTAAAGACAAATCATTGTGGATTGTAGCATATCTTTACTCAAAGTGACGTGGACGCACGACATAAGCCTTGGTCAGAAATACTTAGCAAATACGATTTTGAGATTACTTACATTAAAGGAATGATGAACATAGTAGCAGATGCATTGAGTCGTAGACTACACATATTCTTGGTAATACCTCTTAAGACGAATCTTCAAGAAAATATTTGAGCTCTACAGATTGACGATGATTGGTACAAGGAAATTAAGGCTAACATCGGACAAGATACCATGATGGTACCAAGGTATGAAGGTTATTCTTTTGAAAGTGAAGGATTGTTGAGTTATAAAATCAAAATTTATGTACCACTTAATGACGAATTAAGAAGTTTGGTTTTAAGTGAAGCTCATCGAGCATTATATATGGCTCATCCAGGAGTCACGAAGATGAAGGCAAACCTTAAGCCTTTATTCTTCTGGAAAGGAGTGAAAACAGATGTAGTTAGATCCTTGAGCAAGTGTCCCCCCATGTTATACCATTTTCCAAAAATCCCTTCCATGGTGGTCCATGCTTCAATGAGGATTTTACAAGAGGATATGTGAAAGAGGAATTCAAGAGAAATGAGACTGCAAACTGTTCCAAACGCTTCATCCATTCGATTTAGATACTTGGATTTTTCTATGGCTGTTGTTAGTTCTATCTTTGTGTTCATGGTTAACCTATACAATCCTCTGCTTCGAAGATGCGTGATCATCTTCTCCTTCCATGCAAAGAAATTGTATGGTGTAAGAATGAATTCTTTTGAAAATTCCATTTTTCCGTTGTCTTCAATATTTAGTACGTACAAAAATAATTCGGTATGTCTTTTCCCTAGGAGTCTGTTGGCTCTGATACCATGTAAATGTGTTGAACTTGCACACAATAGATCTACCTAGGAATTGACATACATAGTTGTAGAGAAAATATGAGAAAAGAGAAGTAGGAGAGAAAGAATGGAAGAATTCTCATTAACCAAATGAATGAATGATAATTTACACATGATATACTTTGTATAACTCAAATAATGCACACTAGAGGAGAAGCCAATGCACCATAGTGGTGGTATAGAGTGATCTGGACACACACCAACAGTTACGAGAGTAAACTTCCACCTAGTCTAGTCTCTCGGGCAGTTACGTGAGTGAACTGCCACCTAGTCAGAGTTAACTAGTCTATCAGTCTTCAATTAATTGACTGAAACAGAGTGAAGAGGAGGATATCAAGGAATCATGAGTAATGCGCTAGTTTGGTGATGATCCCAAGGACAATGCGCATTAGCTGGTGATGATCCGAATGTTGCATGGTGATAATCCCAACGTGGAATCTAGACTCCACTCAACTGATCAAACTGAAGTGTGAACTAAAGAGAATATTCTCCCTAAAATACAGAAGACTGAAAAATGACTAATAAACATAGAGAAAACCTTAGTAAAAATAAATCCTAGGTGTGTGTGAAGTATCTCCAACATACCAAATCTAACATACTAATATACTCGCACTACAAATAAATGCAGAATATTAAAATACCGGGACCAATAAAGGTTCTGTAATGAAGATTCCCTTCAAATTCTTGAGCTCCTTTCTTGCTTTCACTTGATAATCACAATGACTTCACTGGTACCTCCCAGCCAATGCTATGGGTACTCTTCTTCCTCATTATCCCCCAGATCCGCAAAGGGGTCAAGCACAAAAACCAAAACACAATAGCTTCCAAGCTTGCCTTGCAAGGAAGAGCTTCCACTCTTTTCACAAGCTTGGAGTCCCAACTCTCACAAGTAAAACATAGTCAAATCAAAATTTGGCAGCATAACAATGCTAACAAAGGTTCGATCCCTTTTCCCTTCTACATCAATTGTTTTATACAAATTTTCCTCATTGATACCTATCCTCATGCACACATATTTAACTTTTAATTTAAATTAATTATGATTACTCACCTACACACTTGTCATACTCTCCCCAAGTTGCACAAGTAATTACCAAATTTATTTTTATTTTAAAAGACAAATTCTTTCACATTCCCCAATGTGTTCCTATTTCTGCTCTTAATTGTCCCTTTGTTCCCCAAATTCTCATTTAATGAGTGTCTATTAACTAGATCTTAGTTAGATTTGGATTATGAGTCTTCTTCTAGTTAGACTAGTGATAGATTTACTCAATATTATATTCTATGTACACCCATTCTCTCAAGTTATTATTTATTTCTAATTAAAATTCCTTTTTTATTAATTTCAAACACACATGTGCATTTTATCATATCTTTAGATTTTACTTACTTTTTCCTAGAATTTGATTTATCTTAAATCTTTAATTCGTGTCATAATTCATTTAGTCCTTTTATTTAAATTTAGACTTAGACTTAGTCTTAGACTTAGGCTTAGACTTTTGATAGGATTTATAATTAATAATCTATTGCTTAATTAATTATTTTAATCCAGCAAGGTCTAATCATTCCAATGTTTTCTAGGCCACCTATGTTTATTGACTCAAGTTTCAATTGTGCAACGTTCCCTTCAAGACGCACCTCCGTGCTCCAAGGGTGCCAGTCGCATTTGACTTGTTTTGGAAGTTTTTCCGACCCTTTGGAGTAAGAAATCCGTTCGATTGACCTTGTGGGAGACTAAGGGATTCTAAGGAATAAGGACTACGCCTTATTGCGTGCCCCTTAGAAATCTTTGTGAGCGACTATCTCAGTCTACTCTCATGACATAGTGGAACACTAAAACTAGGTAATCGTTAAGCTACAATTCTGGCCACAACGAGAATGCTAGTAGGTTGTGACAGGGACACTGCCACACCTCTCCCTCAATTTCTGGTTTATGTGCAAGACCCATTTACTCCTTATGCGAGTCGGATTAGAAAGCATCGTCAAGCTTGAATCCACTGACAAAAATAATGTCAATAATCCATATACATAAGTCATACTGAAATCAATTATACATCACATGTGCGTAAAATGAAATACTCAAATAAATACAATCCACTCCTTGACTCAATCTGGAGTCTAAGGGAGTCCATCGATGCCATCAACATCCTTAACCTATCATGTGTCCTATACACTCAGGACGACTCGTCAATAACATCTGCCAATATATATACATCAGATTACAAAAATTCACAACACATCATCATCATCATCATGTATAATCCAAAAATCGAAACGAAATCACAATGTACCATAACCGGATCACTTGCATGCAAGTGTCCTCAAAGAATAAGTCAATAAAAGTGTGCTCAGTAGAGTGGGATGTTACAAAAAACAAGAGAGAAAAGACAAAAGTAAACATGTTATTTTATTAGGTAAATATTTAAGGGCTTCAATTAATAGTTGATGATTAATATCTTCATTATTACTAGTTGTTAATATTAATTCTTTAATGATTAATATTGTAGTGATTGAAATCGAGGGTTAAATAAATGATTAAAACTTCATGGTCTATATCAATCATTGAAGGAATATAATCTTATGTTTTACACACTCTAAATAATAAAATAATTGTGCATGTTGCGTAACCTCAAGCGAGGTAAATAAACATAGTCAATTGTTCGTCGTAACATCATAACTAGTGACGGATTGTCTTAATGGTTTATAAGGTTGAATTTTGGTGCAAAAGAAATTTATACTCTATATATTGTGTATATTGTTACATCATTTAACAAAGAATGTTGAGCAATTAAGGGTGTAAATAGACGCCTTTACTTTACAACTTTTGCACACTTTAAAATATGATTCCTAAATTAGTACAAAAAAATTTAGAATTTCAATAATTGTAATTTTTTTATGCACAAGCCTTCTTCATGATATTTTTAGTCTGAATTCCTATTACTAGTTAGATTACTTTTAGAATTTGTGTTGCGTTTAGAAAACACTAGTGACTAATAATAAGTTGCGCACTCTTCGTATAACTTAACATTAATCACATTTAACTGTAGATGATAATTAAATTCCTTCGAAATAAAATATCCCTTTTTATGTCATGTTAACGAAGATTTATAAATTGGTAATTACCCACCCGTTCTTGAATGATCTAGTAGATTCTTACACTTCATAATGTCTTTTGTAATTGTAAGTTACTTGATGTTGTCTATTTGAAAAAAAAAAAGAATCTTTACCCTATGTTATCACATTTAATGTTTATAACATTGAAATGGTTCAACTATTCTTTAATGTGTCAAGAGGGTTATTACAAATTACACTTAGTGGTCTGCAATCTACCATGCAAAAACATTACAACACAAATTTCACATACTTTCTCTAGCACAACTAAAGATTTTTTTTCACTTCATCTCTCCTGATCTCCATTCCTAAGATATAATTTGCAACCCCCAAGTCCTTCATGTTGAATTGTTATAAAAGATGAGACTTCAAATCATTAATCACATCCTTAATGTTTTCGAGAAATACGATAACATCTATGTACAAAGTGATAACAAGGAAGAGACCACCATCATGTTTGTATAATACAATATGATCTAATGGACCTTAGAAATCCCAATCTCAACACAAAAGATCAAACTTTTGGTATTACAGTTCTAGTGATTATTTGAGAACCTATAGATATTTTCTTTCCTTGCAAACCAATGACTCTTTACCTTTTTCAATGTAGTGCTTTCATTGTGTTATATAAATCTCCTCCTCCAAGTCACTATTCAAAAATGTTGTCTTCAAATCCATGTGTTCTATCTCTAAACCAAAAGTTGATGCTATAAATACCACGAACCTAATAGATATCTTCTTAGAAACTAGGGGACAAATCTTATCAAAGTCTATCCCCTCAACCCTCAAAATATGCTTTCACAATCAATCTTGCCTTTTAATTTTCAAGTACACTACCATCCGAATCAATCTTCTCTTTGAACTCCCATTTACTTCCATTGGGTTTTTGTAACATCCAGCTCCACTGAGCACACTTTTATTGACCTATTCTTTGAGGACAGTTGCGTGCAAGTGATCCAATTATGGTACATTGTGATTTCATTGGGTTATGGATTATATATGATGATGATGATTTGATGTGTCTTATTGATTATTAATGTTTATATATATATATATTGGCAGATGCTATTGAAAGGTTTTCCTGAGTGTGCAGGACACATGACAGGTTGTGGATGTTGATGGAATCAATGGACTTCCTTGGACTTCGGATTGAGTCAGGGAGTGGATTGTATTTGTTTGATTATTTCATTATTACACACATGTGATGTATGATTGATTTCAATATGATTTATTCATATGGATTATTGACACTTTTTTTTTTCAGTGGATGTAGGCTTGACGACGCTTGCTGATTTGACTCACATAAGGAGTAGAGGGGCCATGCACATAAATCAGACATTGAGGGAGAGGTGTGGAAGTGTCCCTGTCACATCCTAGTAGCATTCCTGTTGTGTCCTGAATGGTAGGTTAATGATTACCTAGTTCGATAGGTCCATGATGTCATGAGGGCGGACTGGGATAGTCGCTCACAGAGATTCTAAGGGGAGTGCAATGAGGCAGAGTTCTTATTCCTTAAAATCTTTTAGTCTCTCACAAGGTTGATCGAGTGGAGTGTTTAATCCAAGGGTCAACCAAACTTCCAAAACCAATCAAAGGAGAGTGGCACCCTTGGAGCACATAGATGCATCTTGAAGGGCACGTCGCATAATTAAAAAACTTGAGTCAATGAATCTAGATGGCCTAGAAAACATTGAAATGATTAAACCTTGTTGGATTAAAATAATTAATTAAACAATAAATTTATTAATTATAAATCTCAATAAAATTCTAAGGCTAAGTCTAAAACTATGTCTAAGTCAAAATTTAATTAAGGGACTAAAATGAATTATGACATAAGCTAAAAGATTGGAGAATAATCAAACTTTAGGAAAAAAAAGGGAAATAAAATCTAAAGATTGGATAAAATGCACATGTGTGCATGAAAATAATAAAAGAGATTTTTAAAATAGAAGGAAATAGAATATGAGAGAATAGGTGTACACATAGAATAATATCTAGAGTCAAGCTACCACTAGTATAACTAGAAGAATACTCCTAATGCAACTCTAACTAATATCTAGTTAGGAGACCCTCATTAAATGAGAATTTGGGGAACAAAGGGACAACTAAGAGAGAAAATAGGAACACATTGGGGAATGTGAGGGAAATTGACTTTTTAAATAAAATAAAAATGGGAATTACTCGTGCAACTTGGGGAGAGTGTGAAAAGTGTGTGGATGAATAATCATAATTAATTTAATCTAAAAATTTAATTATTTGTGCATGAGGACATGTGTGGGTGAATAAATTTCTATAAAACAAATGGTGAAGAAGGAAAATGGATCTCTCACTTTTTCTTAGTAAGGTTATGCTGCCAAAATGGTTTTGATTGTGTTTTACTTGTGAGAGTTGGGATACCAATCTTGTAGAGAGAGTGGAATATCTACCTTGTGAGGCAAGCCTTGAAGCTATTGTTTGTTGGTTCTTGTGTGTGCCCCCTTTGCGGCTCAGGGGGCTAAGTGGAAAGAAGAGTACCCCTAGCATTGGCTGAGAAGTATTGATGAAGTTTCGACGATTAACAAACGGGAGAACGAAAGGAGGACAAGTCTTTGAAAGACATCATCAACTCTCTATCCTCCATTGTTACATTATTTTATTGAATGTTATATTAGTAAGAGTAGAATGTAATTTTAATATTTTATAAGATCGATGTAGAACCATGTTGTATTTTTGTAATCAATTTGGAAAGTGCGTCGAAGGGAGAATGTGTAATACCGGTGGCAAAATTTTCCATTGATCATTGTCTTTTACTTGCAACCTCAGGAAATTCTAAAAATCTCTTGTTATCAGTCATTTCAATTTATATTCAGAGTTTCGTTTTTCCCTTATTCGTTGTAAAATTAAATTCAAAATTTAAATTGTAGGCAATACTCTATCACGATGAATCCTATTGCATCAGATCTCTTCTATGGTCATGCACTTATGTTGATACTACACATAAATTGAATGTTTTTCTTGTTTGGCGATGAACATAGGTGGTGATACCTCCGTTCTTTGTAAATTATTTAAAACCTCAAACCCAT
>JASDQU010305415.1:26022-38004 GCA_032191745.1 Picea mariana
TAAATGAGAATTTGGGGAACAAAGGGACAACTAAGAGAGAAAATAGGAACACATTGGGGAATGTGAGGGAAATTGACTTTTTAAATAAAATAAAAATGGGAATTACTCGTGCAACTTGGGGAGAGTGTGAAAAGTGTGTGGATGAATAATCATAATTAATTTAATCTAAAAATTTAATTATTTGTGCATGAGGACATGTGTGGGTGAATAAATTTCTATAAAACAAATGGTGAAGAAGGAAAATGGATCTCTCACTTTTTCTTAGTAAGGTTATGCTGCCAAAATGGTTTTGATTGTGTTTTACTTGTGAGAGTTGGGATACCAATCTTGTAGAGAGAGTGGAATATCTACCTTGTGAGGCAAGCCTTGAAGCTATTGTTTGTTGGTTCTTGTGTGTGCCCCCTTTGCGGCTCAGGGGGCTAAGTGGAAAGAAGAGTACCCCTAGCATTGGCTGAGAAGTATTGATGAAGTTTCGACGATTAACAAACGGGAGAACGAAAGGAGGACAAGTCTTTGAAAGACATCATCAACTCTCTATCCTCCATTGTTACATTATTTTATTGAATGTTATATTAGTAAGAGTAGAATGTAATTTTAATATTTTATAAGATCGATGTAGAACCATGTTGTATTTTTGTAATCAATTTGGAAAGTGCGTCGAAGGGAGAATGTGTAATACCGGTGGCAAAATTTTCCATTGATCATTGTCTTTTACTTGCAACCTCAGGAAATTCTAAAAATCTCTTGTTATCAGTCATTTCAATTTATATTCAGAGTTTCGTTTTTCCCTTATTCGTTGTAAAATTAAATTCAAAATTTAAATTGTAGGCAATACTCTATCACGATGAATCCTATTGCATCAGATCTCTTCTATGGTCATGCACTTATGTTGATACTACACATAAATTGAATGTTTTTCTTGTTTGGCGATGAACATAGGTGGTGATACCTCCGTTCTTTGTAAATTATTTAAAACCTCAAACCCATAATTCAATTATTCTATTATTTCCAAATGAATTGTACAAACAGATTAAGGGAATTTACAAGATCGTTGCTAATTGGAATGCAACCAAAACTTGATTCCTTAATTTGCTGCCAATAATTTTAGAGTTTGTTAGGTTAATGATTTATTTCCTGATTTTAGAAATTCGTTGTGGTTTTTTTTAAATCCATTGACAATCAAGATATTGAATGCATATAGTTGTTGCAAAATTGTTATCAATAATAGAATTGAATTATAAAGAAATCATGGAAATGTTGATGTGCTCTATTATGGGATTGAAATCGTAACAATTTTATTGTAAGACCAGAGTTGGTATTTTGATTGAGTCACTACGAAAATGTTTTTGAAAGTGTAGAATTTTAATTCGGCCATTGTAATTTTAACTGTTAAAGTCACTCTAAGTCTAAATTGCAGACCTGAGTTAAACACCTTGACGGTTACTGCATGTTTAGTCGAAGCATTGGATTTGAACTTGCTTGGTCTTCAACACTTTAATGTTTTTAAAAGAAAATATATATAATAAATTTGTTGGTTGTTGATATCCTAAAACTGGTAGTTCGGATATTGAACTTCGTAATGATCGTTGGTGATTGTTATGCAAATCGAATCTTGAAATTCTTTTTTATCTTAGCGATTATCACTGCATTTATAGCCACTCTGATAATTAAGATCACTTTGTCTGTGGAATTAAACTGTGTTTTAACTACGTTGAATTCATGAGCGCAGTGTATTAGTTACACACAATTAATACAAGAGCGATTGGGTCGCTGTCATATTGGGATCTAGAATTTAATTGTGTTTGTTCTTGTACATGTTTTGATTTTGTACAGTTTGTAAACTTACGTGTGTACTGAATTAAATTTAATAATTTAAATGATTTGTAGTATAATGATAACTAAGAGTGGGGTAGCTCTTATTATTCGATCTAGTTCTTGGGATGGAATAAATTGTGATGTGAGCAATAAATTACTCGAGTTATGAATGATTTGAAATGTTAGGATTAATGGAATTGACACTATTAGATATTCTACTATATATAACTAATAATATTTTATATTATTAGTGTTAGAGCATATATTTTGGGGCAATAAGAATATGGTATCACTTATCAGAGGATAAGGGTGATGTTTTTAAGAATAGGCTAGTAGAGTTAAAATAACAAATAAAACTTAGAATAACTTCTACTTGGACACGAGTTAATGTTATAATCTTACTTGATAAGAAATTGAAATATAACTTAAGGTCATAATGAATAAAGGTGAGTGAATGGGATGTAATCTATTGAAAACTTAGGAACAAGTTTGGTGCTTATTGATAAATTGATTGCCTCTTTTAGTGCTTTACAAAAACTACACAATGGACATAGGATAAGTTACTTTGGATATAAGGTAAAATTTAATTTCTCCATCCGCATTAAAGATGGTGGTGACCATGATGGGTAAGTATATTATAATCATTATGATACTATGGAGTATGACTCACCCATTACAATGAAGAAATTGTTGTTAGCCACTATGGTTAGTGGTATGAATTGAAATTAAATTATAAGACATTTGAAATGAATCAATTATTTTCCGATGATATTATTAAGAGTATTGTCATGTAAAAACTAGCACCTTATAGCTAGAAAATTTAATAAGTGATTCGTCACATTAGTGTTTAGTGGAAAATTTTCTTATTATGCTTCCTAATAAAGTTGTTTTTTTCTTGCTCTTTATGCGTGTGAATTGTTAACATTTGCTTAGTCATAGTGAACAATTATTGCACTTTAAATTTATGATGAGTATTGTTGTTGTTTTAGTTGAAAAATTTGAAACCGTACTATGGTTAAGGGAATTATATGTCTCCTTGTTCGTCAGAACAATAGCCAATCCTGAAACCTTAAATGGTCAAAATCAATCAGATGAATCCTGGACTTGAGCATTGATTATGTGTCTTGGAGGTCATAACCTTGCAGGTACATTGGGCGGGTAGGGATCTTGTTTTTAATAAGTAATGAATTTATTCTTTGGTTGTAGTGATGATGTATTTGATTGTTTCTGTGTTGTGATGTATATGATAATAAATGTGTATTAATGAAGTATGTTAAAACCATGTAATACTTGTCTAATGATGCATAATTTTTTTTTACCACTAATGTACTCACTTACATTGATGTCGTAACAGAGGGGTCATTACATATGGTATTAGAGTGGGTTCAACCCTACGACATTGGAATGTTACACCTTCCACTGTGTTAAATAAATGATTAAAATTATATTGCTAATTGAATTTTGAAATTTTAAATGCAAGTAATCATGGTTAGAGGATGCAAGGGAAGTAGATGATGTGGTGTTGGAGGAGGTGTGACACCTCCGATAATATCCATGCATGATTGGTCTAACAATCAGGGAGAAGAACCGACCTCTGAGCATGAGTAGGTTGCTGCAGGAGTTGTGGTAGGTATGATGAGATCCTTCCAGAGGATGTCAAAGGCGTTGATCAAACGCCTAGATCGAGATGAGGGTAGAGCATCTGTGCCCAATGAGGGTTCACAATGTGCTCCAACTGGTAGTAGTAGTATACAAAGAGAACTTGAGAAGATGAAGTTTCCTGAGTTCTGGGGTGCCCCGAATGCCTTAGCCGCTGAGGTATGGTTCGAGAACATGGATATGTGCTTCTCACTTCGTGATTATTCCTCCAACATGAAAGTCTGCATGGCGTTCTTCCAGCTAAAGGGGAGTTCTCTTCTATGGTGGAAGACGCTCCTACCTCAACCAAACATGGACGTTGAAGACGTGTCATGGGAGTTGTTCTAGGAACGGTTCGAGGAGAGGTACTTGTCTAAGGAATTGATTGCATGCCAACTTAGTGAGTTCAACACCTTACAACATGGTGGTCATATGATGCCAGAGTATGAGGCCAAGTTCATGGAACTACTTAGGTATGCTCCACATCTTAACACAAAGAATTTAAAGGTCAACAAATTTGTGTTCGACCTTAACTTCAACATTCGTGTGAAGGTGAGGATCCTAACTCCTCAAACTTTGCATGACACAGTTTAGAAGGGCATCATAGCTGAGGAAGATCTAAACAGTGGGGTTCATGGCGGGACTCCTTTTAGACGGACTGGATAGATGACATCAAAAGCGCAACAACATTTGACACCAACCCGATAGACTTCTAGGAAGTGAGATACGCCTAGAGCACCCATGATCTCGATAGCGCGAGGACATACGCCTCAATAGAGGAATCCTTATAGAGAAACACAGAAAAAACAATGTTGTTTTGCAACAACAACAACATTTTAGGCATGTTCAACAGAACATACTAGGATCATAGACTACTAGGCCAACATCTTCTACTTGAAGGACTAGAAGCACTATATCGAAGACAGGATGTTGGACATGTGGAGAGACACATTACCAGTGAGATTGTTCGATTGAGAAGGCCAGAGCAGCCAGGTCATCAGGACCCACTACAATTGGAGATTTACGCAAGGCCCACAAGATACATGCAGCGGTGAACAACCGCCAGGCCGACCACCAGTCCAATGTGCTCGAGACATCAGGTATGATTTTCGATCAAAATTTTAGTATATTTATAGATACATGTACTACAAAGAGATTTATTTATAGTGTAGTGCTGAAGAGAATTAAGGTAAAACCAATCGAGCAAGATGAATTCAGATATGTACAAATGACATAGTGATAGGCATGAACTGGTTGGAATCACATGATGTGATACTTAAATGTAAGACAAAATGGTTAAGTTTAAAAAATGATTTGGGACATAGTAGAGTGATTGTAGGAAGGAACCAAGGGGTGTCCTTGAGATTTATTTCTTCCCTACAACTACAAAAGAGTATGTGCAAGGGATGCAAGCTATATGCAATCTTAGCGCTAAAAGAAAAGGGAGAGGCAGAAGAATTAGAAAACCTTCCTGTAGTGTAAGAGTTTGAAGACGTGTTTCCAATAGATTTTTTTAGATTTACCTCCCGAAAGAGAGTTGGAGTTCACAATAGAATTGGAACCTGAAACTGAACTGATAGAGAGAATTCCATATCAGATGTCAATGCCTGAATCGCAAGAGTTCAAAATGAAATTGAAGGAATTGTTGGACTTGGGAATTACACATCCAAGAATGTCACCTTGGGGTGCACCAGTTATTTTTGTGATAAAGAAGGATGGATCGTGGAGACTTTGTATTGACTATTGTCAATTGAACAAAGAAACGATCAATAACTAATATCCATTGCCGAGAATATATGATTTGTTTGATTAGATGAAAGGAGTGAAGAAGTTTTCAAATATTGAATTGAGATCAAGATATCACCAGTTATGGATCAAGGAGGAAGATATCCCTAAGACCACATTTAAGACAAGATTCAGACAGTATGATTTTACAATTTTACCATTTGGATTGATGAACACCCCGAGGATATTCATGAGTTTGATGAATGGAGTGTTTCGTGAATACTTGGACAAGTTCATTCAAGTATTTATTTATGACATACCTATATATTCTCAGACCAAGGAATAGCATGATGAACACTTGAAATTGGTATTGTAGTGTCTAAGAGAAACAAATTGTACGGGAAGCTATCAAAATGTTCTTTTTACCAATCAAAGATTTATTACTTGGGACATATCATGTCTAGTGAAGGTATTGTTGTGGATTCAGTGAAAGTAGTGGCCATTATGGAATGTCCAACATCGATAAATGTACAAGAAGTACGTAGCTTTATGGGTTTAGCAAGATATTTCCGACAGTTCGTCAAAGGTTTTTCGAAGATAACTAATCTGATTATAGAACTGCAGAAGAAAAACAAGAAGTTTTTTTGGACAAAGAAATGCGTGGAATCATTTCAAAAGCTTAAAGAGTTGTTGATGACAACACCAATACTGAAATTCCCTGACATGGACAAGGAATTCTTGGTATGCATGTCAAATTCATCCAAGGAAGGTTTAGGCATAGTTTTGATGTAAGACGATCAAGTGATCACTTACATTTCAAGGAATTTGAGAAAGCATGAAGAGAAATACAGAACGCATGACATGGAGTTATTAGCAATTTTATATGCCTTGAGATTCTGGAGACATTATCTGATTGGAAAAAATTCAAATTAAAGAAATATCACCGTGGATTGTAGCATATATTTACACAGAGTGACTTGAATATGCACCAGAGGCATTGGTCAGAATTACTTAGTGAATACGACTTTGAGATTAATTACATTAAAGGAATGATGAACATAATATCAGATCCATTGGGTCGAAGACCACACATATTCTCAGTAATACTTCTTAAAACGAATCTTCAAGAAAATATTCAAACTTGATAGATCAAAGATGACTGGTATAAAGAAGTTAAGGATAATATTGGATGAAATACCATGATGGTACCGAAGTTTGAAGGTTATTCTTTAGATAACGATGGATTGTTTACATTTAATGAAAGAATTTATGTACCACCAAATGACAAATTAAGAAGTTTGATCTCAAGCGAAGCTCATAGAGCAGTGCACATGGCTCATCCAGAAACACGAAGATGAAGGTATACCTTAAGCCTTTATTCTTCTGGAAGGGAATGAAAGAAGACATAGTTAGTTACGTGTTGAGATTTCTATAATGTCAGAAAGTGAAGGCTGAACATAAAAATCCAAGAAGATTGCTACAACCACACGTTATTCCTTAATCGAAATGGGAAGTCATTTCGATAGAATTTATTGTTGGATTTCCACTAACAACAAGGAGACACGACTCAATTTTTGTGGTAGTTGACACTCTGACGAAGAGTGCACACTTTATTCCAGTGTGTACAATGTATCAGGCGCTAGACATAGTTAGAGTATTTTTCAGTGAGATTGTGAGATTACATGGTGTACCAAGAAGGATCATATCCGATCGATGATCGATGTTTACAAGACATGCAAGTGATCCAGTTATGGTACATTGTGATTTCGTTGGGTTATAGATTATATGTGATGATGATGATGTGTTGTGACTTATTTATTATCGATGTTTATATGTATATATTGGCAGATGCCCTTGATGAGTTTTCCTAAGTGTATAGTACACATGAAAGGTTGTGGATGTTGATGGCATCAATGGACTTCCTTGGACTCCATATTGAGTCAGGGAATGGACTGTATTTGATTGAGTATTTCATTGTTTTTTTTTTTTTTATGGAAACATTTAGCGATTTTATATTAAAGGTGGCATAGCCACAAATCAGTTACAAACTGGCAGGGCTTCACTGAACTGCTGCTTACTTTAAGCTGAGATACATTGCTAAAAGTGCCAGGATAACAAACCCCCCCCCAAACTCATTCAGAAACCTGAGACAAAGCTTATTTAAAGCCTTGGCTTCTATACAAAATGCCAAGATGCTTGAAAACCAGAAGACCCTACAGATCATGGTGTTACAGATCAAGAAACTAACTACTTTTTGGAGCCTTCCCCCCATTCAATGTTTAACTTGGAAAGTTTGCTTTCAAGCTCATTGATTCTATCCTCAAATGTCTCCTGGGGGATTTTTAGCTCTTGGTGAAGCTTGTCTAGTTCCTCANAAAGAAACTAACTACTTTTTGGAGCCTTCCCCCCATTCAATGTTTAACTTGGAAAGTTTGCTTTCAAGCTCATTGATTCTATCCTCAAATGTCTCCTGGGGGATTTTTAGCTCTTGGTGAAGCTTGTCTAGTTCCTCAGAGAAACCGATTTTGACTGTGGTAAGGTCCTGCTCCAATTGTTCCATGCACCTGCCTGCTTCTGTATCAAGGTTCTCCAGAAAGTCAAGCTGGAACTGGAGTGACTGCTTCAGCTTCTCCAACGTGTCATCCAACTGCTTCAGGCGCTCCTCTACTGATAGATTCCGGCTGGAACTCGCGGCCATCTTTGCTCCTCTTGCGCTTGTTCTCTGAACAGTCTTCTTCTGCTCTTGTCGTGCCTGAGAGTGATCTGCTCCTGGGCTGAAGGCACGAGCGAATTTATGCTAATTCTTCATTCTGTAATCATTCTTCCATCGATGCAAACCCCGAGAGGTATGGGGGCAATATTGCGGCCTGCTCTTTGCATGTGAGTCGGTCTCCTGGTCTCCCTTTGCCCGATTCGCTCAATCGCGCGTACCATCTTTGGATTCTAGCGCTGTCTTTTCCTGTCCCCTCCTTGCAACTTGCCTGGGTTTCCTGCTAAGCATGAGCTCGGGTCATGGGAGATCCACCATGGAGTGTTGATCATTGACAACCATTCATCCTTGTGCCAACGCAACTCCCCTGTTTGCCTCTTCATCCGCATCTTGGTTCAACTCTCTTAAAACATGAAACACTTGGAACGAGTCGAATCCCCTGAGAAGCAAACGAATTCTGGCCAACAAGTTATTAAGTTTTTCACTTTGGGTTTCTTTAGAGAGGGCTATAGCTTGGATTAAAAGACAAGAGTCCCCGATGATAACCAAGTTCCGGATACCATTGCTTTGAGAATGGCACAGGCCTTGCCAGAGTGCCATTGCTTCGGCATGGTTGTTGGTGGCAATGCCCAGACCCAGTGCATAATGCACCATGACTTCTGCATTTGGCTTCACTATTATACCTCCTCCTCCTGCTTGGCCTGGATTGCCTTTTGAGGCTCCGTCAAAAGAGAGAATGTAGCATTCCTTTTCTCTTTTCCAATTGTCGAAATCACCCTTTTCCTTCCTAATTTCCCAGTGTTCTTTGGTTGTGGCGATGGCTTCGCCCCCAATTTGCTTTTGAATTTGGAATTGGTCACTCCAGAGCTCTTCTTGCTCTTCCATCTCCCTACTGTGAGTAGGTTGTCGATGGGTGCTAGCCCATTCGCCAAAGAGAGACCTGATCCTTGCGCTTACTATGGGGGCCCTCCTTTCCTTTTCTCGAAAAATTCTACTGTTTCTTTCCAACCAAAGCCCCCAAAGGATGAATCTTGGGATTGCTTGCCAAAGCCTTGAGGCAATACTTTGCTTCCTTTGTTGGAACAGGAAAAGATTGGGCCAACCGAGGAGGAGGGAAGGGATGTATTGAGGGAGGGGAAGTTCCGTTTGTAAGCCAACAGCCAGCTTCCAAACTTCTCTTGAAAAGTTACAGTTTAGGAGGAGGTGATTGGAGGTTTCCTCAGCTTGCTGACATAGGGGGCACCTGAAGGGGCCTTTCCAGCCTTTCTTTTGGAGGTTTTCCCCTGTCTGAATGCTACTATGGCTTAGAGTCCAAAGGAATAGGACTATTTTGGGTATGGTTTTTAATCTCCAGATGGATTTCCATAAAGCTGGGTTGGCTGGGACGTGGGGGAAGTTTTGGAAGGTAGAATATCCCAGTGAGGTGGAATATGGTTTAGCATTTCTTCCCCAACCTCTCTCGTCTTTCCCTCTTTTCCTTAGGGGGGCTTTCCCCTGCAGACTGAATTTTAGGGAACACCAGTCAGATTCTAAGTCCAGGGGTAGATTGTTCACTGCCCAGCCTTGCCACAGTTTGTGCCTTCCTGTCCCCCAGGTAGAGATGTCGAAGAGCGTCCTCAGATTTTTCCCATCCATCCAAGTTTTCAGGCGTTGAAGATTCTGATTCAGTTCCAAAAGTGGGTCACCGAGTATGGAGTCTTCCCAGATTTTAATTTGTTTCCCATTTCCTGGCACCCAGGTCAGGTGGGGGATGAAATGATCGATGGCTTTCCGGCAGAGAGTGAAGATTGGGGACCCCATGGGTTCTCTGGAGGGGTTTTCCATGCATCTTCTCCTTGGGGCGCTCAAATATTTATTCCATGGGGCTTCCTTGCACCATGCTATTTTGCCGTTGACTATGTACCATAACAATTTTGCCCCTAGGGAAAGATTCTGTACCTTAGTGTTTTTGAGACTGAGCCCTCCCTCCAGAAGGGGCTTCGAGACTTTATCCCAGTTTATTATATGGGGCCTCCTGCCTGTCTGCTTGCCCCCTTCCCATAAGAAATGTCTTTGCATAGCTTCCATTTGTTTGATTGTGGTGCCAGGGGCTAGCAGTAGTGAATTTTGATAAATGGGCACACTTGCCAGGACGGTTTTGATGAGTACTATCCTCCCTGCTAAACTTAGCCAATTTGCGCCCCAAGAGAAAATTCTTTTCTTAAGTTTGTCTAGTAGGTGGTTCCAGTTGGAGGTCCTTGGGTTCGTCTTGGAGATAGGGATTCCCAAGTAGGTGAAAGTTTCCCAATTTGTGTGCCCTTCCATCCCCAAAATTCTGGATATTTCCTGCATCTCATTGGGTGTAATATTCCAGCTGTAGACTTTACTTTTTGTCTGGCTTATCTCGCTTCCTGAAACTGTAGCATAAGCATCCAACTCCTCTTTGTATCTTTTTGCTACTAGTCGACTTGCCCCTCCCAGAAGCAATGTATCATCTGCAAACTGCGCGTGATTGATTTCCTTCACGCCTTGGGCTATCTTTAATCCTTTGAGGTTGCTGCAAATTCTGGCATTTTCCAATTGGTAGCTTAGGACTGAGGCTTGAA
Source organism: Picea mariana (assembly GCA_032191745.1). Taxonomy (NCBI): domain Eukaryota; kingdom Viridiplantae; phylum Streptophyta; class Pinopsida; order Pinales; family Pinaceae; genus Picea; species Picea mariana. Next base: position 36,496 of record JASDQU010305415.1, read on the forward strand.
TTGCATATAGCAGGGGAAACAGAGGACAACCCTGTCTTAAGCCTCTGGACGCCTTGAAGAAACTAGTCACTCTTCCATTTACCATGGGGGCTATCCATGGCGATCCTATACAAGTTCTTATCCAATTCACAAAGGATTCATCAAATCCGAACTTCTTCATTACCTCAAAAAGGAAGTTATGATTAACTCTGTCAAAAGCATTTGCAAGGTCAAGTTTAATAATCATACCTTTATCCTTCCTGCGCAGGCTTGAATGGAGAGATTCTTGTACTAGGATTATGTTGTCTGCTATTTGCCTTCCTTTTATGAATCCTCCTTGATTCTCCGGCACTATGAGCGGGAGGACGTTCTTCAGCCTGTTTGCAATTACCTTAGTGAGAATTTTATAGCTCGTGTTACATAGGGATATCGGTCTGAAGCGGCTGAAGTTGAGCGCTCCCTTCTTTTTGGGAATGAGTGCCAGGAAGGCTGAGTTTGTGCCTCCTCCTAGCTTGCTGCTTGCCTGTGATTTCTTTATCATTTTGGTGAGGTCTGACTTTATTGTGTCCCATCATTGCTGGAAGAATCTTTCTGTAAAACCATTCGGACCAGGAGCTTTGTCCGGGTGCATTTGGTTTAGTGCCTCTTTTATTTCTTGTTGCGAGACTTCCTTCAGAAGTTTGTGGTTGAAGCCATCTTTTATTAGCTTTGGAACAACTGATAAAGGGTACATTTGAGGAGTTATGCTTGCCATTCCATTTTCTGTGTAGAGAGTTTTGAAGGTCTCGAAGGCTGCCTTTCTGATGTCCTCCGGTTCAGAAATTGTAGTGTTTTGGACCTGGATTTCTGTCACAGCCTTGAAAAGTTTCCTTCCTTCTGCTTGCTTATGGAAGTAACTCATATTTCTGTCCCCTTCCTTCAGCCAGAGGCTTCGAGACTTCTGTCTCCAGTAACTATCCTCATCTCTGTAAGATTTGTGCCATTGGTTTTGAAGCTGCTCCTCCTTGAGAATGTCCTGCTGTGTGATCTCCTTATTTTCCAGGGCGAGCTGGTGGTTTTCTAATTGCCTTTGAGCTTCTAGGCAGAGGGCGATTGGGTCGACTTGTTTTTTTGCCCAAATTTTTAGCTCGATCTTGAGTCGTCACAACTTTTCCTCCCAGACATAAAACGCAGATCCCTTAACTTTGCTGGTCCATACCTTGGAGACTCTGCTCTGAAAATCTTTATCCTGTATCCATGTAGGGTTGAATCTGAAGGGAATGGGCCCTTGGCCTTGCTCTTTCCTAAGCTCCAGGATGATTGGCTTATGATCAGAGGTGCTGTGTGGGAGAATTTCTGAAGAGGTTGTGAGTCCTAGTTTCAGAAAAGAACTTTGTACAAGAAATCTATCCAAGCGGGCTTCTATGTGCCCTGGAACTACCCTTTTGTTGGTCCAGGTATAGCGCCCTCTTAAGGGTTTGATGTCCATTAAGTCCCCTGCTGAGATCAGGTCCTCCACCCACTCTCTGGCCGGGTCCCTTACAATGGACC
>JASDQU010305415.1:42790-61169 GCA_032191745.1 Picea mariana
GTTGACAATTCAATTGCAGTCTTAAAATTATGAAGAAGCGTGAGCAACTGTCATTTAATTCCAAGTCGGATTTTTGAATTCATGTAGCCACTCTCAAACAACTTTTGCATTCAAATTTTAACTGTTAGAGTCACTCTAAGTCTAAATTAAAGACATGAGTTAAGCACCTTGATGGTTACTGCAGGTTTAGTTGAAGCGTTGGATTTGAACTTGCTTGGTATTTAACACTTTAATGTTTTTAAAAGAAAAAATATATAATAAATTCGTTGGTCATTGATATCCTAAAACTGGTAGTCCAAATATTGAACTTCGTAATGATTGTTGGTGATTGTTATGCAAATTGAATCTTGAAATTATTTTTATCTTAGCCATTATCATCACGTTTATAGCCAGTCTGATAGTTAAGATCACTTCGTTTGTGGAATTAAACTGCGTTTTAACTGCGTTGAATTCATGAACGCAGTGTATTAGTTACAGACAATTAATACAAGAGCGATTGGGTCGTTGTCATATTGGGATCTAGAATTTAATTGTGTTTGTTCTTGTATAAGATTTGATTTTGTATAGTTTGTAAACTTACGTGTGTACTGAATTAAATTTAAGAATTTAAATGATTTGTAGTATAATGATAACTAAGAGTGGGGTAACTCTTATAATCCACTCTAGTTCTTGGGATGGAATAAATTGTGATGTGAGCAATAAATTACTCGAGTTATGAACGGTTTGAAATGTTAGGATTAATGGAATAGAAGATATTCTACTATATATAACTAATAATATTTTATATTATTAGTGTCAGAGCATATACTTTGGGGTAATAAGAATATGGTATCACTTATCAAAGGATAATTTGATATTATTAGGAATGGGTTAGTAGAGTTAAAATAAGAATTAAAACTTAGAATATCTTCTACTTGGACAAGAGTTAAAGTTATACTCTTACTTGAAAAGAAATTGAAATATAACTTAAGGTCATAATGAAGAAAGGTGATTAAATGGGATGCAATATCTTGGAAACTTAGGAACAAGTTTGGTGCTTATTGATAAATTGATTGCCTCTTTTAGTGCTTTACAACAACTACACAATGGATATAGGATAACTTACTTTGGATATAAGGAAAAATTTAATTTCGTCATCCACATTAAATATGGTGGTGACCATGATGGGTAAGTACATTATAATCGTTACGATACTATCGAGTATGACTCACCCATTACAATGAAGAAGTTGTCGTTAGCCACTATGGTTAGTGGTATGAATTGAAATTAAATTATAAGACATTTGAAATGAATCAATTATTTCTCGATGAGATTAATATGTGTATTGTCATGTAAAAACTAGCACCTTATAGCTAGAAAATTTAATAAGTGATTCATCACATTAGTGTTTAGTGGAAAATTTTCTTATTATGCTTCCTAATAGAGTTATTTTGTTCTTTCTCTTTATGCGCGTGAATTGTTAACATTTGTTTAGTCATAGTGAACTATTATTGTGCTTTAAATTTATGATGAGTATTGTTGTTGTTTTAGTTTCAAAATTTGGAATCGTACTATGGATAAGGGAATTAGATATCTCCTTTTTCCTCAGAACAATCGCCAGTCCTGAGACCTTAAATAATCAAAATCAATCGGATGAATCCCGGACTTGAGCATTGATTATGTGTCTTGGAGGTCCTAACCTTGCACGTAGGTTGAGTAGGTAGACATCTTGTTTTTACTAAGCGACAAATTTAATTTTTGGTTGTAGTGATGATGTATTTGATTGTTGTCATGTTGTGATGTATATGTTAATAAATGTGTATTAATGAAGTATGTTAATACCGTGTAATACTTTTCTAATGATGTATAAAAAAAACCATTTACCACTACTGTACTCACTTACATTGATGTTGTAACAGAGGGGTCGTTACAGTTTTCGTTCATCGGGAAATGGTACCAAGTCTGATATATCATTCTTCCTAAGTGCATCCATCTCTTTATCTATGGCCAATCTCCAAAGCTAGTTGTTTTCCATATCCATTACCTCTTTTATAGTTCTAAACTCATAAATATTGGTAGATAAAGAAAATATACATCTTAAAGCATATGGACTATAATTATACATGTATGGTTTTCTTCTTTGCCTAGTTGACCTCCTTGAAGGATGAGGTGGAATTTCTACTTACTCTTATGAACTCCTCCTTGGCATGTCCATCATGAATTTCTAGTTCATTTTCAGTTTCAACTTTCTTTGTCTTGGGTGGTAGTTGGACACCTAAATTCTTCTCATCCTCTTCTGGTTACACAACTATGGGAGAAAACTTAACTTCTTTGAAAATAACATTACTTATATATAAAAATTTCTCAGCCATAGGGTCCCATATTTTGTATCCTTTCATACCAATGCCATAGTCGATGACGGTACATTTCATTTCCTTGTTATCCAACTTTGACTACTTCTCCCTATGTGCATGAGCACATGCCTCATAATAAAAAACATGAAGATGATGAAGTGATGGATTTTTCCCCCTCTATAACTCCATGGGGGTCTTATCCAAAACAAATGATGCAGGATACCCTTTAATCAAACAAAATTTAGTAGTAGTTTCTTCCTCCCATAAATTCTACTCTAAGATGTCTCCACTAATCATACTTCTATCCTTAATCATTGTCCTACTCATGCATTCTACAACTCCCTTTTGTTGAGGATTAAATGGAGTTGTCTTATGTATTTCTATGTTATTCACCTTAAAGAATCTGTCACACTTTAAAGAACAAAATTCACCACCATTATCCATCCTCAACACCTTAATCTTCCTACCAATCAATTTTTCTAAGAGAACCTTGTTCACTCCTTAAATCAACAAAGGACCTTCGATTTCCTTTTGAAAAAATATACCCATGTCCTTCTAGAGTAATCATCAATGAACAATACATAATACAAATATTAGAAATCAAAGGAACCTTAATAGGACCAAATACATTAGAATGAATCAAGTCCAACAACCTATAATATTTGTGAGAAATAAAATAAAATTGAACACAAATATATTTTCCATATATGCAATGCTCACAAAAAACAAATTCAACAGTACAATTGGTCAACCCTTCAACAATTTTTTTGTTTTTCAAGTCTCATAGGCCCTTCTTAGCTATATGGCCCAATCTATAGTGCCATAACAATGTTTTATCTACAAGTAACTTGCTCTCTACAACAAGAGATCATTTAGGTACCCAAAAAGCACAACCATCAAAAGTAGATACAACATTCCATTTTGTTGCTAATTTTGATTGTGAAGGTGTAGATCCTGCAGATCTCTTCGATGTAAGAATTGATTAAATATTGCATTGAATGATGCATGAAACAATATGAAATGTAGTTCTTACATGAAAACCCTTAGCAAGAACCATAGATCCTCACACCATCGTACACACTCCATTAGAGAAAATAACTTGCACACCAACAACATTAAGATTTCTTACTAATAGTAGGTTCTGTTTCAAACTCAGAATGTACAAAACTCCATTGAACTCTTTTAGTCTACCATCAGGGAAATTGATCAAGACTCTACCATGACCAACTACGTTGAGATGAGAATCATCACCGGGGTATAACTTCCCACCATCATATTCGTCATGCACTAAAAACCACTACCGATGGAAAGTCATGTAGAAAGAAGATTTAGAGTTTATCAACCAGACACTCTGATGTCTTTAGGTTGCAAAGGCCATAAGAAAAACATCTACACCATCCTCCTTAGAATATTTTTAGGACTCATCATTAGAGTCATTATTTTTCTTCTTATTCTCTTATTTCTCTTCATTTTAGTCTCTTTTAAAATGTTCGGCCTTGCCACAATTCCAACATCTTACCTTGGACTTCTTAGAGAATTAGATCTCCCATAGGATTTGGATCCACCATTTCCATCTTATTTCCTTTCTCTGTTGATCTTTCATGAACAATCAAGGCCTCCTTTTTGGATTTAGAAGCCATCTACCTCATCTCCTCTTAGAGGAAATTAGCCATGACCTTAACAAGCATCAATTTATTTCCAATGCTTCCAATGACATGAATTCCCAAGTTGTACCATGAATCTAGAAAATAATGTAAAATGGTTATGCAATGATTCTCCTTATGCATGTTCACTCCAGTTGAGTTCAACTAGGTCACATTCATATTATATGCATTCATATGATTGGATACAGAATCACCATTACCCATTCTTAAGGTGTACAATTGTTTCTACATAAAAATTTTATTAACTAGTTATTTAGCATGGTACAAGTTTCCAAAATCCTTCTAGAGACTTGCCATGGTGGGTTTTTTAGATAAGTTAAATAACAAAAAATCAACCAACAAATCTCGATGTGTATTTTATCCTTTCTATCCAACATGATCCAATATTTATCTTTCATAGAAAATGGTTTGGTTTCAGATACTACAACCCATAGATATGAATCTATGAGCAAATCCTCCATCTTGAGCTTCCACAATTCAAAGTTAGTGCCATTAAAATTCTCCATTTCTATCCTCGACGTGCTTTCCCTATTCCTGCAATGAGATTTTCTTCTGTGAAAGCTCCCATTAAAACCATGATTAGATAAAAAAATCATTGTCCCTAACATCTACGATCCAAGGTGATCAGTGTCTAATGCCAAATGAAATGAAGTAAAAGTGCATAATACTCTTCATGATCTAATCAATGAGAGAATAATGTGTAGAAAATCTAAACAAACAATTGCAATAAACAGATAACACATAAATATGCAACCATTACATATTGATTTTCTGGGGAAAACACTTTTGAGGAAGAAACCCCACACTTCAAAGGAAGCTCAATGTTTTAAATACTAACAAATGTTACAATACATTTTTAAGTCTTTGTGCTCTTAATAGGAGTGATTAGCAAAATTTAAGTTCTAGAGAAATTTCAGCAACATAATAACACCTTCAATGACCTCTCTCTATCTATACCTTCAATCTAATCACTCAATATATATGCATAACAAAACCATAAACCATTTATGGTTTCTATTTCCACATGCCAACAACCACTAACAATTTTTAGCTTTTACTAAAAAACATTACTTCATACTTGATGTTTGGATTTTACTAAAAACATCATTTTATGCATGAGATAACTACCATAGTGTGAGTTGAAAACCTCCAAAAAAAATTTGACATCTTCTAAAACCATTAACTATGAGGTGTATGACATACCTTTCATCACATGTATCTTATATAATTTTGTCTTTTAACAAATTATGATGGGGTTATGGTTGTTGATGTAGAGGCCATGGATAGAAAGGTAATATTTGTGGAGTAACCTTTGGTTCAATTTCTTTGAAACTTGTGCCATTTAAGTAGTACATATTATAGAAACAACGAAATATAATTGATGGCTTAACAATATATTGTCCATACTAGTGAACATATTTCTTATTGATTAATTTCAAATTTTAACTTCATCAATTAAAATTAATCTATTGTAACTTCATTGCATTAGCAAGTGACTAACAATGTTTTATGAATTTATGGTGGTATCCATGTTGAAAATTAATTAGAAGAGGTGGGAAATGATCGATGGTGAATGGAGTTTTCATTTGACTTTGTAAATAAAAGTTGAAATATCATGTAGCAAAATTAAAGCATTAAAGAATGAAAATATACTTTTATAAATCACATTCCATGCAATTAGTATCAAAATATTGTCCAAATTTGGAAATGGGGAGACTTCTCTATAGAAAAAAAATCTCTAAAGCTTGAAGTGTTATAGGCTCATGATGAATCACATTCCATGCATTTGGTATCAAAATATTTTCCAAAGTTGGAAATGGGGAGACTCCTCCATGGAACAAAAAAATCTCTAAGGCTTGAATTGCTATATGATCTGAAAATGAAAAGGCTTGAGTCTCTTAAAAGTTGCAAGTGTAATTTGTATGTGTTTGGGTAATAGGATCAAGTTACAAACACATAAAATTTAATGAGTTTTACATAAACATGAGAAACATAAAAATACATAACAACCATCAAAGTAAACACATTAACACAACAAAATGATAAAGGAGTTCACCCCTCTCTTGGGCTACATCTCCTGGTCCAGCTTCCAATGGATCATTTTCATTAATGCTCAAAATGTCAAAATCAGTTCTTTATAATGCTCAAAAAGAAAAACAGATGGCTTCAATGGCTCCAGAATGTCCAAAAACCCCTAGCTCGACTCTTCCTGCACCTGGTTTGGCCAAAAACTAAAAAAATACAACTCTGGATGTTTTTCCCCAATAGCTTGGTGTCTCTGCTCACCAAAACACACATGTGTGTGACTAACCTATCTCCCAGGAATTTCCCATGCCAAAAACTTAGCACACGCACCCGTTCCATAAACCGTGCGAATTTGTCACATCGTTAGGGAGCATAGGCATCTTTTTCAGCAAAGGTGTCGGTCGCATGGCCCATGTGGCCTAACACCGACATAAAATGTAGCACCATGTTGGCTAGCCATTGGATAGTCCACTATGCATGTGGTAATGTGGCAAGGTATGTAACCGAGGGATTAACAGTTGTAACCTTGCACCTATTATATTGACCATATGGCATATGGCTTAGTGTAGTGACCAGGGCTGGAGCTAAACCCCAACCCTTTTTTTGCCCACGTGAAGTGTAATGCAAGTTAAAATAGCAGTTAAGAACATATAGGTTAAGAAAATACCACGGGCAGGTTGCTATCCCGACCCTTGACAAACCTTTTCCATACCCGAAGTTCCTGGTTTTGACCCCCGTGGACTCCAACAACAATTTTACACCAACCAACAATGGGGTTCCACGTGGCACCTTCCCATTTGGCCACCACCTGACACATGTCGACCATCAATTGGTCCACATAAACACATGCCAAGACATCTTCCAAATTAGCACCTTTCCATGTCACCAGTACAATACAATTCCATGTCAGTAGTACGGTCTGCACAGTCAGACTGTATGGACTGTACATTCAACATTTTTTTACCTATTTGGCAAAGTGGACATAAAAAAATATCTCTCACATACAATGTCCATTTGAGCCCATTAAAGTTGCATTAGGATCGTGAGGACGAAGCCTACACACAAGTCCATTTTCAAGCAATTTCGAGCGCTTTGATTTTTGAGCATATTTTGATTCCCTGGATCACTATAGGCCCATGATGATTTTGCAATGAGTAGACACAAATCTAAGAATTTTCAATTGTCAAAATATCTAAGTTAGATGTCGTTATGACCAAATTTTCTATGTTGATGTAAGAAGTGAGAGTTTTCATGGGTTGCAGGTCTTCTTTTAAGATGGTGTAGACCAAAGTTTCTTATTGGGGCGGGGTTGCATTATTTTGAATCGAGCTTATTTTGGATGAAAAGTTAAACCAAAAAAGATACTTTGAGTAATAAGCTTCAAGTATTGTCTGTTTGTGTCTATATTATGATGTTTGAATTGTAATTTGTCTTAGTAGTGGTAGAAAGGTGGAGATAGGTAGTAGTTGGCCAGAAATTTGGGAGCATTCTCTAGAATTGTTTTGTATCAAGGAGAGTAGTTGTTGGTTAGATTGTGAAAATTTTGGAAATATTAATCTATCATCAATTTTTAGGCCCTTAAACGTTTCTCTATTCATTTTAACATTGCATAAGGGTGAGTTTATGATGGCGAGGTTGGATTTGGTGGTGAAGTATGAGGATACGATGGTTGCAAATGAGGTAATAGTAGTAGTTGCATGTGATGATCTTGGTGTGGGTCACGGATATCAATATGACGACCTTTATTATTAGTCCTTTCCCTTTAGGCTGGAGAATATAGTAATTAATATTTCATTACCCTATTATTTTAACATGAAAACCAATGGGCTATGACTATTTTAATCCAAAGTTTGATAGAATTCATACAATTTGGTTTGAAATTTCATCCAATTTATCGTAAGTTATTAGATTGCCCTATTATTTGGGACAATATCTTAGCTTATATTTTTTTATAGGCACATAATTATATACTATTTTTCCCAGATAAACTAATGCTAGAAATGAGTCCAACATTACTTCTTCACATTAAATGTTTGTGAAGATGCATAGTTCATAAACCCTATCACATTTGTTATTTTATTTCTTTGATCTGTCGTTGCCACCTAAGCCAACATGCAAAACTACACCGCCATGCAAACATGTTGATTGTTATTTATTCCTCTGCTTTGTACTAAGATGCTTGGTTTTACATCGTCCTTTGACAATCTTACCACAACCCCTTTCCCACTTGCCAGGACAACCCTGTGTTGCTCTTGCCAAGACCAGCCTCTGCGTATTGCAAGAAGAAAAGAGTATCATGTACCTGAGTGAAGGAAAGGACTTATTGTCGACCATTACCTTACATCTTCTACTGGGTATGTTGTTGACTATCAAACTGGTCCTAGAAGTGAACGAGGTTAAAATGGTTATTCAACTCATGCTTCTTACCGTTACCAATGCTTTACCCTTCACTCAACAAGCTGGTGGTTGGGTAGCAGAAACCATTGTAGGAACAATGACATCACTCACATCAATAATTCATTAAGGGAACTATCTCATCATATCAAAAAAGGAAAAATCACATGACCAAATTTAGACCTAGATGGAAAGGTTACTTGAAGAAAAAGGTGCCTAACGATTCTCTGATGAAGCACTCAGTTGCAAGGAAGATGAAGTCATTCGTAAGGAAGCTAATGATCCAGGAAATTTACTTCGATGACATTACATGAATCCCATTAAAGAGCATGAATTTAAAAGCTTATGTGCAACATAAATAAAGAGGACATAATCATAAGGAAAATATGAGAAGAAGAGCAAGAACACAAGACACGATAACAAAGTTTGTCCCAAGAATGGGCTACGTCCCCGGGCCCGCTTCAAAGTGGAGAGGATTTATATTATCTCAACAATAAAATTGGCATAAATACATCATTATACCTCAATTCTGAAAAATTTCCTTCTGATATGTAGCCTAAATTAAAAAACGGACATCACCGATGGACTCATGGTGAGGAGTAGTGGAAAATTGACCACAAATTCATCTCAAACGGACAAAGTCACCTCCAGGCCTCTATTGGGCTCCCTGCCTCATAAAGTGTGCCTACAATCTGTAAAACCATGCATTAATTACTCCTGCATAATAAAATGAAACAAACATACCGTGGACCTCCTTCGAGCTCTGGCAGAAAATGTGTTTTAAATAATATTTACGGGGCAGATTTAACCAAGTCTTGTCCTTGGTTCGTTGGTAAATGGTACTAAATTTGGGTGTTTGGTTAGGGGAGGTCTAGGGGTCAAATATTGCAGACCCCCCTTTTGGAATTCATTACAAAAAATATATTAAACATAGTGCCCCCATATATCCATATATTAACCCCCCCGTCAAAGTTATACCCTTTTCGTTGCATGGTTCTAACTCCTGCCAAAATTAGTGTATTCGTCGACAATTTTACTACCATCCTTTGATGGGACAGGAGCACAGATATGACACTAGGTTTGTCTTCAAGATTTGTGGTACCCTCCATAGGTACATATATCTATTATGTTGGATATGTGGTACGATGGCCAAATTATGTGGGTCGTTGGCTAGGCCAGTCGACAACCTTTTATGATTTTGAATTTTTTCATCATTGGCCCTCATTGTGGATTTTGGAGCTACCACGTGGAACCCTACAATAGGATTCCCCCCTTTCCAGTCAGCTACTACATGGTTCTCAGTCATCCACCAATATTCCTCCTGTCATGCTACCATGTGGCACCTCCTAGGTGGTGCCACGTGGCACTCACTAATAGGTCCAAGTAGGCACCCAAAAGGCCAAATCTTCCTGCCACATGTCACCTCCTGGGTGGTGCCATGTTGACATGTTGACATCAACATGACATCATTTTTATGTCACCCTAGTACGTGCTACTAAAGTCACATGTATAGATGATGACATCATCATTGACTTTCACTAAGGTTGACTACCAACTTTTACCAACCATAACTTCTCCATTCAGACTCCATTTGAGGTGTCATTTGTGTCATTGGAAAGCTTGCTACGAGCACTTCAACTTGACACTATTTTTCCTGAAATTTGAGGACTTTGAATTTTTTTCCCTTTTGGATCCTCCTGGATCATTCCTCCCCACTAAGAAGCTTTTGGGCCTCCAAAATCCTCACCAGTCATCTGGAAGCTGAGGAAATTTCTCCCTCACTCTCTCCTTCTTGATCCACCATGCTTTACTTTGATGTGTTCACTTCTAGCCCACTTGAAGATATTCTACATCACCCCTACATGAAGTCCTTGTTCTTCTATCTATGATGTTATCTTCCTTTAACTCGTCCAAGTAATCATGAGAAAACTTGTCCACTAATGGCACTGAAACACTCTCTTGTTGATCCATGATCATTGGAGGCTCATAAAGTTTTAGGTTCTCTACGTTTACAACTGATTATATCTGCATGTATAATGGTAGATCGAGCCGAAAGGCATTTGTGCCAATTTTCTCCAAGATGGTGAAGGATCCATATCTAATGGGTTTGATCTTCTTGCCTTCTCCCTTCAACCTATCCTTGCTAATGTGGAGCCACACTTGATCTCCAACTTGAAATTGATGATAAACTATGTGCTTGTCATGGCGAGCCTTGTATTGCACCTAACTCTTTTCCAACTATTCCCAGACTGCCTTGTGTACCTACTAAATCCTCTGAATGAACTTGCGGGATATGTCTTCTTCTCTTTGTTTGCTTGAGCCAACATCTTTGCCAAAAATCAAGTCTAAAGGAGCCTAGGTAAATACCCAAAACATGTCTGGAATGGTGAATTGGATGAGTGCAAGGCTCAGTTGTATGCATGTTGCACGTACTGGATCTGATCATCCCACCACTTGGGGTGTTTTTTGCAGTAGCCTTGAAGCAAATAAACCATGGTTATGTTTACAACCTTTGTCTGGTCGTCGGTCTGTGGATGGGAATACATACTTCTCTTTAGCTTGGTGTCCATCATTCTCCACAAGATTGTCCAAAAATATCCAAGGAATCGAGTGTATCGATTATAGATAATGGTTGTGGGAATTACAAAGTGGACCCATGCATGCTGAAAGAAAAGATAAGCAATCTACTTAGTAGTGATCTTCTTTTTACATGGCATCAAAACACACATTTTACTAAACCTATCCACTACTACATACAAGTAGTCATGAACCTTCTTTGACAAAGGCAACCCCCCTACAAAATCCATGGAAATACTTTCCCAAGGATGAGAAGGAACATAAAGTGGTGTGTACAAACAAAATTTTCTATTAGTGGGCTTGCAAGTTGAGCACAACACACAACCCTTTACATATTGGGTTATAATATTTTTCATTCAAGGCCAATAGAAAAACATTTTCAAATGTTTTGTAGTCTTACCTACCCCAAAGTGTCCAGATACAAGGGAAGTATGTGTTTCCCTGATTACATCCATTCTTTCATTGTCTGGAATACAAATCTTTCTCATATGGTAGAGTAGTTTATCCTACACATAAAAATTCTCCACCTGCTAACCACGAGTTAGCCTCTCATATACATCCTTGAAATATTCATCATTGGCATATTGTTCAATATAGTATCATGAGATAAATAATCATTCTTCAAAACAATGGATGCAGAAATAGGAAGTCTAGAAAGCATGTTCGAAACTTTGTTACTTGTGCCCTTCTTGTATTTGATGACTAAATGGAACTATTTTAATAACCCCATCCACCTGTAGTGTCTTGACTGTTGCATCTTGGTTTGTGAATGGAGATACTATAATGGTTGGTAATCAATGTGTATGATTGTTTCTTTTCCCATTAAGTAGTGTTTCCATTTTTTCACGCTTTGTACCAATGCATATCGTTCTTTGTCATGTGTAGGATAGTTACACACAACCTTAGAAAAAGTTTCAGAATGAAAGAAAATGGGCTTACATTGTTGCATCATGACTACTCCCATGGCATATTCACTAGCATCAATATCAATTTCAAATGGTTGTTGTAGGTTAGGTAGTGCTAGCACTATTGTGTTGTTGATCTTTCTCTTCAATGTGTCGAAGGCATTTTGTTGTTTTCCTCCCCATTGGAAGGTTTGTTTGAGACTTGTTAAGGCATGTAAAGGTGATGCAATGTAGGAGAAGTTTTCAATGAAATTTCTCTATTACTGAACTTCCCCTAGAAAACTCCTAACCTCAGTAGCTGATGTTGGCTTAGGCCAATTTACAATGACCTCAACTTTCGAGGGGTCTATCTCTAGTTGACCACCTCCAACAATATGACCCAAGTAAACTAATGATGTTTTTCCAAAGTCACACTTTGAAAATTTTACATACAAATTTTCCTTTTTAAGGACATATGATACTCTCTTTACATGTGTTACATGTTCATCCCAATTCCTACTAAAACCAAGTATGTCATCTAAATATACAATCACAAAACCATGCAAGGAAAGGCCTAAAGATATCATTCATGACTTTCATGAATGTCACTGGAGCATTGCAAATCCCAGATGGCATCACAAGCCACTCAAAAAGGCCTTATTTTTTTTAAGGTGGTATTCCACGTGTCACCTTCTTCAATTTCGACCTGGTGGTAGCCACTCTTCAAATACAACTTGGTGAAGTACATCACATTCTTCAATTGATCTAGTAAGTCATCTATTCGAGGAAAGGGGTAACAATTCTTTATGGTGATCTTGTTGATATCTCGATAATAAATGCACATTCACCATGTGCCATCCTTCTTTGGCACCAACACAATCGAAGAACCACAAGGAGACGAGCTAGGTTGAATGACCCCTTGGTCCAATAATTCCTACACCTGCTTCTTGATTTTTTCCATTTCCACAACTGACATCCTGTACATACCCACATTTGGAAGAGGGACATCTTGTTGAATATGTATTTCATGCCGAATCTCCCTCTTGGGAGGCAATCCACCTAGTTTCTGAAATATTTCATCATAGTTAGATATAACATCAATCATTTCATCTCTGTGAGAGGGGTCACACCCTTTGAATGCATCAGATGTCTCAACATCTTTTTCCCTTACAACCATGAGTACATATTTCTTATTAGTGTTTATGAGTCTCTTTATCTGGCCTGCACTAACAAGAGTTGTATTTGTTTTCATACTGTGATCCCTTATAGTGTATTCCACTCCATCTTTTGTGAGATGGTATTTGTTCTCATTTTGGAAGAATATTGCATTTCTATCATAAAGGTATGGGCTTCCCAAAACTATGCGACACATATCAAGCGAGAGAAAATCTAAATAAACCTCATCTATCAACTTTGAAGAAATAACAAATCTGACCCTACACTTCTTGGTAACATTTAATTTTTCATTGTCAATTACCCAACCAAGAGGGTATGGTTTATGATGAGGCTTTGTGTGTAGGGACAAATTTTTAACAAACGTTTCTAAGATTAAATTCACTTGGGAACCCAAATCAAATAATGTGTCAATATTAGTATGTTTAGATACAACTCTAATATGAAATAATTCACTTCTTATTCTTTCATGATCATGAGATGCATTAGTGGAACTTGAACCAACATGAAATGAACTCTTACCGTGTATTCCCAAGGTTGTAATCCTCATCTCATCTTCTAAATCAGAACCAAGGTCTTGTTGTGTAGTTGCAACCATTTTTGGCTTCCCTTTTCCACCAAATATCTTGAGCTTTAGATATGGATGTAGCTTCCAACACTTCTTGTCATCACGCCCATCTTTCTTGCAATGTGTGCAAGAGGGATTTCCTTCCTCTTTCTTTATTGTCGCTTCCTTCTTGTCCTTTCTGTTTCCTTTGAACTTGTTGTCTTTGAACTTGGAAAATTTCTTTGGGTCGTCTTCATGTACATTCTTTCCCATGTTCTCAAGGTGAGTTTCTTGCACAAACACTTCATATAAGTTTGTGGGGTTAAACAATAACAATGTATGTCGAATGTAATTGTGGAGTGCACCAATATACTTCCTCAAAGTTTCATGAGAATCTAAAGGAACATTTAATGCAAGTGCTTGTTTCCTAACTTACTCAGTAAAACTCTGAACACTCTTACCTTTACCCTGTCTTAGATTTTTCCATGCCATCATGGCTTTTTGAACATAACCCAGTGGATAAAATTTCTTCTTAAAAGAAGATATAAACTCAGACCATGCAGAAAGGAGTTTACCATTATGCTTACTACCTTTCTGAAGTTTTCTCTCCCACCAAAAAAGGGTTATTCCTTCTAGCCGAAGAGAAGCCAACTGGATTTTCACCTCTTTCTCTTTGATCTATTAAACATGACAATAAACTTTGATTTGTCTGACCCAATTAATAATCTTATCCGCATTAGCTTCTCCATTAAACATGGGAAAATTAAATTTCACATCTAATTTCAACAATGGATTTTTAGAAGTACTTGGATGAAAACTAGAATGATGAGAATGAGAGGAAGAGGAAGAAGAGATTGAACTTGAAGATGGTGATGGAGGTTCAAGAGGATATCCTCCACTTCCATGGTTCACTAAAGTATTATCCTCTTCTTTAAATTTCTTCTTCTTCACCTTCTTTGCCACTCTCTTCTCGTAATCTGCAAACAATTTTTCTACCATATCTGACATGCAGTAGAAAGCCTTGTGAAAATTCTTCCCATACTCTGAATGAAGTTCTTCATCCTCCATTTTCCCTCTTTGATTGCACATCCAATATCTGGGTTTAAAGTCTTTAGTTTTCCTTCACCTTCTTTGAGCTTGGCCTTGGTAATCATTCACACTCACAATTCAAGTCAAAGAAGATCGCTCTGATACCAACATGATCTGAGAAATTTACTTCGATGACATTACATGAATTACATTAAAGAGCATGAATTTAAAAGATTATGTTCAACATAATGAAAGAGGACTTAATCATGGAGAAAAGATGAGAATAAGAGCAAGGAAACAATACATGATAGCAGAGTTCATCCCAAGAATGGACTATGTCTCCGAGCCCGCTTCAAAGTGGAGAGACTTTATATTATCTCATCAATAAAATTGTCATAAATACATCATTATACCTCAATTCTGAAAAATGGCTTTCTGATCAGTTACCTAGATTCAAAAACAAACATCATCAGTGGACTCGTGGTGAGGAGTAGTGCAAAATCGATTGTAAATTTGTCTCAAACGGACAAAGTCACCTCCAAGCCTCTGTTGGGCTCTCTGCCTCATAAAGCATGCATGTTGTCTGTACAACCCTACATTAATTATTCCTACATAAGAAAATGTGCCCACCGTACCATATACCTCCTCCAAGATCTGACATAAAATGTGTTTTAAATAATATTTACAGGGAAAATTTAATCAAGTCTTGTCCTTGGTTTGTTGGCAAATGGTACTAAATTTGGGTGTTTGGTTAGGGGAGGTCTGGGGTTCAAATCCTGCGGAACCCCCTCTTGGACTTCATTACAACAAATATATTAAACATATCTCCCCCCATATATTCATGTATTAACCCCCCCACCAAACTTATACTCTTTTCGTTGCATGGTTCTAACTCCTACCAAAATTGGTGTATCTGTCGACAATTTTAGCGCCATCCTTTGATGGGACAACAACACAGATCTTACGTTGGGTCTATCAATGAGATTTGTGGTACCCACCGCAGGTATATATATCTAGTATGTTGGATATGTAGTATGATGGTCAAATTATGTGGGTCATTGGCCGGGTCCGACCGACAACCTTTTTATAGTTTTTATTTTTTTCGTCGCTGGCCCTCATTGGGAATTTTGGGGCTACCATGTGGCACCCTACGATAGGTTGCCCCCTATCAAAAGTTAGTTATTGCATGGCACCCAATAATTTGTTAATTTTCCTCATGTCATGCTGCCACATGGCAGATCCTCGATGGTGCCACATGGCATCATCTGGGGGTGCCACGTGGCACTCACCATTAGGTCCAAGTAGCCACCCAAAAGGCCAAATCTGTTGGGATTTGGTGACAACAAATTACCAAGAACAGATTTGGATCCTATTATTCTGCGTTTGTTACAACCAAATAGACCAAGTCAGAATATGGATAGGGATTGCATTTATTAATCAGTTTCTTGTGTGAATGTATAAATTCATGTAAGCCCGTAAAGGTAAACACAACTGAGTGTGAGTAAGATGATGTAATATTCATGATCTGAATAATAAGACAATTGATGCCTATGCTTGGTGGACGTAGCCCAACGTTTGGGTGAACCATGTGAAATCCCTATGTTTCTAATTTATGTTTTCTTATTTGCTTGTATCTTGTTCTATATTTGTTTCTGTTGAAGTACAACAATTGGTATCAAAGCTGGTTGTGCATGTGAGCTGTGTTCGTGGGCGACATCTATCACTGAAGAAACTTGATTCATGAGCCGAGAAGGCAATTTTTTTTTTTTTGCATGGTCGCGGGTGATCTTTGTCGGAGGGAGCGACGATTGCTGGTAAAATTTTCTACTAGTCATGTGTTCTCCATCGCACAGAAGAGACCTATTCCTTTTTGTTTGGTTGGGGTTGTCCATTGCACAGGAGCGACCATTTTTTGTCTGGAATTCTCATAATTCTTTGTTACAAAGGTGCGACCACAAATTATTAAAGGGTTTCTCGGGCATTATGATTTTTCGTGGAAAGGGATGAAGGTTTGTTTTTATTTGGAATTTAATATAATATTGGAAGGAGTACTTTTTTGTGAGGTGGATCACGTGAATGTTTTGTTGAAGTCAAAGAAAAGGTTAAAAGGTTAAAGAGTGGATATAAAAGGTATATAAGTTTTTTATTATTTTTGTGGTTATCATTTAACCTTATTTATTAAGGATCCACATTTAACTTTATTTATAATTCCTCCACATTTAAAAGGATTTTTATAAGCAATGGGTATTGGGAGATTTTTTGTGCTAATGGCTAAGATGCAGAGTTCGAAGTTTGAAGTTGAAAAGTTCAGCGGTAAAATCAACTTTGAGCTATGGAAGCTCAAGATGAAAGATTTACTCATGCAATAAGGGTTGCAAAAAGCATTGGCAGGCAAGTCAAAGAAACCAACAACCATGACAGAATGGGAATGGGAAGATCTAGATGCAAAATCTCTTAGTACCATTTGTTTATGTCTGGCAGATGAGGTTATGTTTAATATTGTAGGAGAGGATACAACATCAGGCTTATGGAGGAAGTTGGAAAGTATATATATGACGAAGTCCTTGACGAGCAGAATCTACTTGAAGAGACAATTGTACAGCTTGCAGATGAAAGAAGGTACAAAAATTGTTGACCATTTAAATACCTTCAATACCCTTATAGTTCAATTGACTAGTATGGAAGTTAAATTCGAAGATGAAGATAAGGCTATTCCACTATTGTGTTCATTTCTTGAGTCTTGGGATAATCTAGTCACCTCTATTAGCTTTAGCTCAGTGGATGTTTTAGATTATGAATATGTTGTGGGAGCTTTGTTGGCTGAGGAGATGAGGAGAAAATCTAGTAAAGAAAACTCAACTTCAGAGGCGATGTTGGTTAGAGGTCGAACTAAAGAGAAAAATGAGAGAAGTTTTTCTCGATCTAAGTCAAGACACAAAAAGGGTAAAGAAAAATGTTGGTACTATAGAAAAACATGACATCTCAAGAAAGATTGTTGGAAGAGAAAGGAATTTGAGGAAAAATCTACGAAGGAAGAAAATTTGGCTGTAACAAATTCAAGTATGACTGATCAAGTTTTATCTGTTTCTGGTAATTTACAATATCAAGAATAATGGCAGTTATATTTAGGTGCCTCCCACCACATGTGCTCACATAGAAATTGGCTCATTTCTTACCAATTTGTTGATGAGGGTTTAGTGTTTATGGGATATGGTATTCCCTATAAAACTGTTGGGGTTGGCAATATTAGAATTAGGATGTTTGATGGTATTGTTAGGGAATTAATGGATGTTAGATATGTACTTGAGATTAAATGAAATTTGATTTCATTGGGAGTGTTAGATTCTTGTGGATATAAGTATACAGGTCAAGGTGGAGCACTCACAGTGTCGAAAGGTAATTTAGTAGTGATGAAGGCAACACAGGTTGATAACCTTTATAAGCTGGAAGGGAGTACTGAAGTGGCATCTGAAGTAATAGATGTATCTTCTTGTTTATGGCAGAAGCATCGAGGTCATAAGATCAAGAAATAATTGCAGGTACTGGTAAGCAGTAAATCATTTCCAGACTTAAAATCTTTGTTTTTGAATTCCTGCTTGTTTTATATCTCTGCAAGTTATGATGGTGGTATAAAGGGATGTGTGTGTGGGATCCTACTTCTTAGAAGATCATCATTGACAGATATATAGTATGTATGGAAAAACCAAAAGGGTTGATTCAAGATCGCAACGGTAAATTTGTTTGCATGCTAGA